>JAPXFY010004673.1:0-7500 GCA_030674185.1 Monoplex corrugatus | reverse complement strand
GTGAGAGTGTGAGTTTGTGTTTGTTCAATTATGTTGTTGCTGTTGATGATGATGATGATGATGATGATTATAATGATGATGATGATGAGGAGGAGGAGAAGGGGGAGGAAGATAACAATGACGATTATGTTGATATGTTTTCTCTCTCAGGAAGAAGAGGAAGAGGAAAGAAGAAGGAAAGGAAGGAGGAGGAGAAGAAGGAGAAGAGAAAGAGAAGGAGGAGAAGTAGATGTAGACGGAGAAAGAAGAGTAGAAGTAGAAGAAGGAGGAGGGGAAGGAGGAGGAGGAAGGGAAGAAGAAGAAAAAGAAGAAGAATTGCGAAGAATTGCGAAGAAGAAGAAGAATTGCGAAGAAGAAGAAAATGAAGAATTGCGAAGAAGAGGAAAATGAAGAAGAAGAAAAAGAAGAAGAAGAAGAAGAAAAAGAGAAGAAGAAGAAGAAAAAGAAGAAGAAGAAGAAAATGAAGAAGAAGAAAAAGAAAAAGAAGAAGAGAAAAAGAAGAAAAAGAAGAAGAAAAAGAAGAAGAAGAAGAAAGAAAAGAAGAAAAAAAGAAAAAGAAGAAGAAGAAGAAGAAAAAGAAGAAGAAAAAGAAAAAGAAGAAGAAAAAGAAGAAGAAGAAGAAAAAGAAGAAGAAGAAGAAGAAAAAGAAGAAAAAGAAAACGAAGAAAAAGAAGAAGAAGAAGAAGACTATAGTTACATCAATCCGGTGCAGAAGATTGGACAGTTAAGTAAAAAAAAAAATTGAAAAAAAAGGAAAGAAAAAGAATACTATGACAAGCCTACATAACTGCGATACATATCACATAAGTTTAATTAAGTACACACTTAAACACAAAACGTAAAAAACAGTCAAAAGTATCTAAAAAATATTCACGTGCACAGACGTTGGAAGAGAATGTTACTGACAGTAGTTAGACAGTTAGGGTTAAGATTTAGAGTTAACCCTACCCTAACCAGAAGAGAAGAACTTCAGCGGTTTACGTTCCCGTTTCATTCCAAACTGAAAAATAAAAAACGAAAAAACAACCAAACCCAGAATCTTTGCAATTCTCCATAGCTGTAATTGTCCGTTGACTTCCAGCATGCAGAGCTGGGATAATGTTTTTCCTCTTTTGATTCTTACGTTTTTCCATCAAAGTGAGAGTGAGCGTCCTTTCCTAAATGACTTCTGCCTGAATAAATGTTAGCCGGGTATTAGCGCAATGTCTTCAATATGAAAGTAGTCCTGCTATAAGCGTACGGTCGTTGAACTTTTCTCTATTCTGCTTTGGACATAAAGGCGATCCTATGTCTCACGGATCACGAGGACATTGCTCTGTTTCCACGTAGTCAATGTCATCACCTGATCATTTAAAAAAAAAAAAAAAGCATTCTATTGGGTCATAAAAGAGACGAGGGTGGGGGTGGGGTGGGGGTAGAACAGGTAGTGAATGTCAACATCTGATCATTTTGAAAAAAAAAACAAATTTGCTCTGTTTCCACGTAGTCAATGTCATCATCGGATCATTTCGAAAAAAATAGCATTTTATGGGGTAATAAAAGAGACGAGGGAGTGGGGGAGACAAGAGGGTAAAGGTAAAGTCAAATCGATCACTTCATAGTCTCTAAGGCCATTTCCGTTATATTCTGCTTTACAGTTTTACGCAGGCCGATCAGGTCTTTTGATAGAGCTGGGGTTTCAAGTCGAGTTCGAGAGGAAGGGGCAGGGAGAGAGTGGAGAGGAAGGGGTAAGGAGAGAGTGGAGAGGAAGGGACAAGGAGAGAGTGGAGAGGAAGGGACAAGGAGAGAGTGGAGAGGAAGGGACAAGGAGACAGGGGAGAGAGGAAGGGACAAGGAGAGAGTGGAGAGGAAGTAGGAAGGAGAGAGTGGAGAGGAAGGGACAAGGAGAGAGTGGAGAGGAAGGGACAAGGAGAGAGTGGAGAGGAAGTAGGAAGGAGAGAGTGGAGAGGAAGGGACAAGGAGAGAGTGGAGAGGAAGGGCAAGGAGAGAGTGGAGGGGAAGGGCAAGGAGAGAGTGAAGAGGAAGGGACAAGGAGAGAGTGGAGAGGAAGGGAATAGGAGAGAGTGGAGAGGAAGGGACAAGGAGAGAGTGGAGAGGAAGGGACAAGGAGAGAGTGGAGAGGAAGGGGAAGGAGACCGTGGAGAGGAAGTAGGAAGGAGAGAGTGGAGAGGAAGGGACAAGGAGAGAGTGGAGAGGAAGGGACAAGGAGAGAGTGGAGAGGAAGGGACAAGGAGAGAGTGAAGAGGAAGGGGCAAGTAGAGAGTGAAGAGAAAGGGACAAGGAGAGAGTGGAGAGGAAGGGACAAGGAGAGAGTGAAGAGGAAGGGACAAGGAGAGAGTGGAGAGGAAGGGACAAGTAGAGAGTGAAGAGGAAGGGGGAAGGAGAGAGTGATGAGGAAGGGGCAAAGAGAGAGTGGAGAGAAAGGGGCAAGGAGAGAGCGGAGAGGAAGGAGCAAGGAGAGAGTGGAGAGGAAGGGGGAAGGAGAGAGTGGAGAGGAAGGGCAAGGAGAGAGTGGAGAGGAAGGGGGAAGGAGAGCGTGGAGAGGAAGGGGCAAGGAGAGAGTGGAGAGGAAGGGGGAAGGAGAGAGTGGAGAGGAAGGGACAAGCAGAGAGGGGAGAGGAAGGGACAAGGAGAGAGTGAAGAGGAAGAGGCAAGGAGAGAGTGGAGAGGAAGGGGAAGGACAGAGTGAAGAGGAAGCGACAAGGAGAGAGTGAAGAGGAAGGGACAAGGAGAGAGTGAAGAGGAAGGGACAAGGAGAGAGTGGAGAGGAAGGGGCAAGGAGAGAATAGAGAAGAAGGGGCAAGGAGAGAGTGGGAGGAAGGGACAAGGAGATAGTGGAGAGGAAGGGGCAAGGAGAGAGAGGAGAGGAAGGGGGAAGGAGAGAGTGGAGAGGAAGGGGTAAGGAGAGAGTGAAGAGGAAGGGACAAGGAGAGAGGTGAAGAGGAAGGGACAAGGAGAGAGTGAAGAGGAAGGGGCAAGGAGAGAATAGAGAAGAATGGGCAAGGAGAGAGAGGAGAGGAAGGGACAAGGAGAGAGTGGAGAGGAAGGGGCAAGGAGAGAATAGAGAAGAAGGGGCAAGGAGAGAGTGGAGAGGAAGGGACAAGGAGAGAGTGGAGAGGAAGGGGCAAGGAGAGAGTGGAGAGGGAGGGACAAGGAGAGAGTGGAGAAGGAGGGACAAGGAGAGAGTGGAGAGGGAGGGACAAGGAGAGAATAGAGAAGAAGAGACAAGGAGAGAGTGGAGAGGGAGGGACAAGAAGAGAGTGGAGAGGGAGGGACAAGGAGAGAGTGGAGAGGAAGGGGCAAAGAGAGGGTTGAGAGGAAGGGACAAGGAGAGAGTGTAGAGGGAGGGACAAGGAGAGAGTGGAGAGGAAGGGACAAGGAGAGAGTGGAGAGGAAGGGACAAGGAGAGAGTGGAGAGAAAGGGACAAGGAGAGAGTGGAGAGGAAGGGGCAAGGAGAGAGTGGAGAGGGAGGGACAAGGAGAGAGTGGAGAGGGAGGGACAAGGAGAGAGTGGAGAGGAAGGGACAAGGAGAGAGTGGAGAGGAATGGACAAGGAGAGAGTGGAGAGGAAGGGACAAGGAGAGAGTGGAGAGGAAGGGACAAGGAGAGAGCGGAGAGGAAGGGACAAGGAGAGAGTGGAGAGGAAGGGCAAGGAGAGAGTGGAGAGGAAGGGACAAGGAGAGAGTGTTGAGGAAGGGGCAAGGAGAGGGTGGAGAGGAAGGACAAGGAGAGAGTGGAGAGGAAGGGACAAGGAGAGAGATGTAGAGGAAGGGCAAGGAGAGAGTGGAGAGGAAGGGACAAGGAGAGAGTGGAGAGGAAGGGGCAAGGGGAGAGTGAGAGGAAGGGACAAGGAGAGAGTGTTGAGGAAGGGGCAAGGAGAGAGTGGAGAGGAAGGGCAAGGAGAGAGTGGAGAGGAAGGGACAAGGAGAGAGTGTTGAGGAAGGGGCAAAGAGAGAGTGGAGAGGAAGGGACAAGGAGAGAGTGTTGAAGAAGGGGCAAAGAGAGAGTGAAGAGGAAGGGACAAGGAGAGGTGTTGAGGAAGGGGCAAAGAGAGAGGTGGAGAGGAAGGGACAAGGAGAGAGTGTTGAGGAAGGGGCAAAGAGAGAGTGAAGAGGAAGGGACAAGGAGAGAGTGAAGAGAAAGGGACAAGGAGAGAGTGTTGAGGAAGGGCAAGGAGAGAGTGGAGAGGAAGGGACAAGGAGACAGTGTTGAGGAAGGGCAAAGAGAGAGTGGAGAGGAAGGTACAAGGAGAGAGTGAAGAGAAAGGGACAAGGAGAGAGTGTTGAGGAAGGGGCAAGGAGAGAGTGGAGAGGAAGGGACAAGGAGAGAGTGTTGAGGAAGGGGCAAAGAGAGAGTGGAGAGGAAGGGACAAGGAGAGATTGTTGAGGAAGGGGCAAGGAGAGAGTGGAGAGGAACGGACAAGGAGAGAGTGTTGAGGAAGGGGCAAAGAGAGAGTGAAGAGGAAGGGGCAAGGAGAGAGTGGAGAGGAAGGGACAAGGAGAGAGTGTGAGGAAGGGGCAAAGAGAGAGTGGAGAGGAAGGGACAAGAAGAGAGTGGAGAGGAAGGGACAAGGAGAGAGTGGAGAGGAAGGGGCAAGGAGAGAGTGGAGAGGAAGGGACAAGGAGAGAGTGGGAGGAAGGACAAGGAGAGAGTTGAGAGGAAGGGACAAGGAGAGAGTGGAGAGGAAGGGACAAGGAGAGAGTGGAGAGGAAGGACAAGGAGAGAGTGGAGAGAAGGACAAGGAGAGAGTGTAGAGGAAGGGACAAGTAGAGAGTGGAGAGGAAGGAACAAATAGAGAGTGGAGAGGAAGGGGACAAGGAGAGAGTGGAGAGGAAGGACAAGGAGAGAGTGGAGAGGAAGACAAGGAGAGAGTGGAGAGGAAGGACAAGGAGAGTGGAGGGAAGGGACAAGGAGAGAGTGGAGAGGAAGGGAAAAGGAGAGAGGGGAAGGAAGGGAAAGGGAAGGGGGGGAAGGGGAAAAAGGGGGGAGAGTGGGGAAAGGGAGGGAAAAGGGAAAGGAAGGGGAAAAGGGGAGAGTGGGAGGAAGGGAAAAGGGAGAGGGGAGGGGAAGGGGACAAAAGGGGGGAAGGGGGGGGGAGGGAAAGGGGACAAGGGGGAAAAGTAGAGGAAGGACAAAAGAGTGGAGGGGAAAGGGGGCAAAAGAAGGGGAGGAAGGGACAAGGGGGAGTGGGGAGGAAGGGAAAAGGAAAGGGGAGAGGGGGGGACAAAGGGGGGGGGAAAGGGGAAGGAAAGGAAAGAGGAAGGGGGGAAGGGAAAAAGGGGAAAGGGAGAGAGTGGGGGGAGGGCAAGGAGGAGGGGAAAAAGGGGGGGAAAGGGGGATGGAGAGGAAGGGGAAAGGAGAGAGTGGGGAAAAAGGGGAAGAAGGGGAGGGAAAAGGGGGGGGAAGGGGAAAGGGGGAAAGAGTGGGGGGAAGGGGAAAGGGGAGGGGGGAGAAAAAAGGGGCAAGGAGAGAGTGGAAGGAAAGGGGGGCAAGGAGAGAGGGGGAAGGAAGGGGGGGGGAAAAAAAAAGAGAGGGGAGGAAGGGAAAAGGGAGGGGGAAAGGGGGAAAAGGGAGGGGGAATGGGGGGAAGGGGGGGAAGAGAGATGAAGAGGAAGGGAAAAGGAGGGGAAAGGGGAAAAAGGGGGAAAGGGGGAAAACAAGGAGGGGAAGGGGGAAAAAGGGGAAGGGGGAAAGGAAAAAGGGGGGGGGGGGGGGAAAGGGGGAAAAGGGGAAAAGGGGAAAAGTGGGGGGGAAAGGGGGAAAAGAGAGAGTGAAGAGGGGGGCAAAAAGGGAAAAGGGAAAAAAGGGGGGGGGAAAAGGAAAATGGGGGGAAGGGGGGCAAGGAGAGAGTGGAAAAAGGGGACAAGTAAGGGGGGAGAGGAATGAAATAGAGATGGAGGGAAGGGACAAGGACAGAGTGGAAAGAAGGGGCAAGCAGAGAGTGGAGAAAAGGGGACAGGACAGAGTGGAGAAAAGGGACAAGGAAGAGTGGAAAAAGGGACAAGGAATAAAAAATAATAATTAAAAACAATATTTTTGCGCAAAATCTTGATAAATCAAATCTAAGCCTGAAGCAGACACACACCAAGCACGCACGCACGCCGCACGCACCCCACACGCACGCACACACAAAACACACACACACCCCAAAACACAAAACCACACACACACACCCAGGGCTAAAATGGGGAAAAGAATAAAAGCAATAAAAGCAAGAAAAAAACCAATGGAAAATTATAGGAGCATAGCATAACAATTATATATTATAACCATTGATTCCCCCGAGCGGAACAGGCTGCAGAGGGGGGGGGGGGGGGGTTGAGTGAGGGTTGGGTTTTATCGGGGGAGAAAAGGTGAGTTTTGAGAGCGGGCTTGAAAGGGGACAAAAGTAGGTTGCGACGGGCTGAGAGAGGAATTTGTTCCAGGGGGGGGTGGACCAGAAAAAGAGAAGGCTCGTACCAAGGTATTGAGCTTAGTGCTGGAAAACGAAAAGTCAAGGATCGGAGGAGAGCGGAGGGTACGTGAGGGGAAAATAGACTCAATAGGCTTGACAGGGAATCGGGGGGGCGTTATTTAGGCTTTGTAGCCATGGGGTCAGTTTGTACTGTATGCCTTTGATACAGGGAGCCAGTGAATTGTGCCAGGAGGGAATATGTTTTGGTCAGCTTTTTTTCTTTTTGAGTAAAGGCGTACAGCATTGTTTTTTAAACGCTGTAGATGTGAATGGTGGGGGTGGGAAAACCAGAAGGGGTGAATTGCAATAGTCAATGCGAGACATTATGAAGGAGAGAACGATTTTGCGTTGTTTCGACAGAGAGATACTTCCTGACACCTTATACGATGGGGATGATAGTAGCAGGATCAGCATTTGAGTAACAAAATTGTTCATGGAGAGGGGGAGTCAATGAGACACCAAGGTTTTTTTCTGAATCAGAAATTTGGGGCTGGGGAGAGTGGAAGGAAGGGGGGAAAGGGGAAATGTGGAGAGGAAGGGGGAAGGAGAGATGGAGAGAAGGGGGAAGGAGAGAGTGGGAAGAAGGGACAAGGAGAAGTGGAAAGAAGGGACAAGGAGAGAGTGGAGAAGAAGGGGGAAGGGGAGATGGAGAAGAAGGGACAAGGGGAAGTGGAAGGGAGGGACAAGGAGAGAGTGGGGGAGGAAGGGACAAGGGGAAAAGTGGAGAAAAAAGGGAAGCAGAGAATGAGAAGAAGGGGCAAGGAAGAGTGGAGAAAAAGGGGCAAGGAGAGAGGGGGAGAGGAAGGGGGGAAAGGGGATGTGGAGAGGAAGGGGGAAGGAGGGGTGGGAGGAAGGGGGGGAAGGGAGAGGGAAAAAGGGACAAGGAGAGATGGAAAGAAAAGGGCAAGGAGAGAGTGGAGAAGAAGGGACAAGGGGAAAAGTGGAAAAAAAGGGGAAAGGGGAAAGGGGAAAAAAGGGGGAAGGGGGATGGAGAGGGGGGGGAAAAGGGAAGGGAAGGAAGGGACAAGGGAAGTGGAGAAAAGGGG
>JAPXFY010004672.1:0-17244 GCA_030674185.1 Monoplex corrugatus | reverse complement strand
CTGTAGGTATCTATTGGACAGAGTGAGGGATTGAAAAGGTTACCTGTAGGTATCTATTGGATAGGGTGAGGGATTGAAAAGGTTACCTGTAGGAATCTGTAGGATAAGATGAGGGGTCGAAAAGGTTACCTGTAGGTATCTATTGGATAGAGTGAGGGATTGAAAAGGTTATCTGTAGGTATCTATTGGACAGAGTGAGAGATTGAAAAGGTTACTGTAGGTATCTATTGGATAGGGTGAGGGATTGAAAAGGTTATCTGTAGGTATCTATTGGATAGGGTGAGGGATTGAAAAGATTACCTGTAGGTATCTATTGGATAGAGTGAGGGATTGAAAAGGTTATCTGTAGGTATCTATTGGATAGAGTGAGGGATTGAAAAGGTTATCTGTAGGTATCTATTGGACAGAGTGAGGGAATGAAAAGGTTATCTGTAGGTATCTATTGGATAGAGTGAGGGAATGAAAAGGTTACCTGTAGGTATCTATTGGATAGAGTGAGGGAATGAAAAGATTACCTGTAGGTATCTATTGGATAGTGTGAGGGATTGAAAAGGTTACCTGTAGGTATCTATTGGATAGAGTGAGGGAATGAAAAGGTTACCTGTAGGTATCTATTGGATAGAGTGAGGGATTGAAAAGGTTACCTGTAGGTATCTATTGGACAGAGTGAGGGAATGAAAAGGTTATCTGTAGGTATCTATTGGATAGAGTGAGGGATTGAAAAGGTTATCTGTAGGTATCTATTGGACAGAGTGAGGGAATGAAAAGGTTATCTGTAGGAATCTGGGGACAGAGTGAGGGAATGAAAAGATTATCTGTTGGTATCTATTGGATAGAGTGAGGGATTGAAAAGGTTACCTGTAGGTATCTATTGGACAGAGTGAGGGAATGAAAAGGTTATCTGTAGGAATCTGGGGACGGAGTGAGGGAATGAAAAGGTTACCTGTAGGTATCTATTGGATAGAGTGAGGGATTGAAAAGGTTATCTGTAGGTATCTATTGGATAGTGTGAGGGATTGAAAAGGTTATCTGTAGGTATCTATTGGATAGAGTGAGGGATTGAAAAGGTTATCTGTAGGTATCTATTGGATAGAGTGAGGGATTGAAAAGGTCATCTGTAGGTATCTATTGGATAGAGTGAGGGATTGAAAAGATCATCTGTAGGTATCTATTGGATAGAGTGAGGGATTGAAAAGGTTATCTGTAGGTATCTATTGGATAGAGTGAGGGATTGAAAAGGTTACCTGTAGGTTTATACATGTATTGTATGGGATAGAGTGAGGGAATGAAAAGGTTATCTGTAGGTATCTATTGGATAGAGTGAGGGATTGAAAAGGTTATCTGTAGGTATCTGTTGGATAGAGTGAGGGAATGAAAAGGTTATCTGTAGGTATCTATTGGAAAGAGTGAGGGAATGAAAAGGTTACCTGTAGGTATCTATTGGATAGAGTGAGGGAATGAAAAGGTTATCTGTAGGTATCTATTGGACAGAGTGAGGGATTGAAAAGGTTATCTGTAGGTATCTATTGGATAGAGTGAGGGAATGAAAAGGTTATCTGTAGGTATCTATTGGATAGAGTGAGGGAATGAAAAGGTTACCTGTAGGTATCTATTGGATAGAGTGAGGGATTGAAAAGGTCATCTGTAGGTATCTATTGGATAGAGTGAGGGAATGAAAAGGTTATCTGTAGGTATATATTGGATAGAGTGAGGGATTGAAAAGGTTACCTGTAGGAATCTGTTGGACGGAGTGAGGGAATGAAAAGATTATCTGTAGCAAAATCTATTGGATAGGGTCTCACCTGTCTCACCGTCGGCGTCACCGGGTTCGGTGTTGGCCGCTGCACACTTTATCACCACCATCTCCCTCCACGCGCTCTGTCTTGACTTTTGTGGACAATTTTTTTTAATATTAAGGCCACTGGTGTTGGTTATGTTCTCGATGTATGAGATTAGAGGTCTGCATTTCTTCCTTTCTGCCACTGTTTTTCCCTGAAATATGGTTGCCATGAGGTCCATGTTCCTGCTGCGTGACACATGGACAGTGTATTTTAGTCTTCGCTTGTTGATGTCTGCTATAGTTTTCTGGTGGTATCAAGTTCTTCCAGGACACTTTCATAAATTCTTCTGTCTGTCCACTTGACACCTAGTAGTCTCCGATAAAAACCACATATCTGCTACCTCAGTTCTTTTGCAATAAGTCTTTCTCAGAGTTGGATAAGGCGAGGGACCGAAAATGTTATCTATAGAAATCTGTTGGATAGGGTGAGGGAGTAAGGAGGTTATCTGTAGGAATCTGCTGGAGAGGGTGAGGGAGTCAAAGGGTTAAGCTTTTGCAGTTGGTGGAAAGGGTGAAGGAGCCAAAGGGTTAAGGCTTGTGCCATGATCACCATACACATGGCACCTGTGATGTTAGTGTGTGTGGAATTCATTCCGAGCACGGAGACGTCATCTTGAGAAACTGAAACTGAAACTGTTAAAAGTGGGTGTCTAGGTCTCCATTTTAACCAGCTATGAAAGAGTGCCTGACCCTGGGTTGGAGGGGGGATGGGCTCCACTCTTGCAATGCTGGCCCAAGAGAAGCTGTTGTGTTTAGCGTCTTACTCCACTCTGAACTCAGCATTGTGAGACGAGCTGTAAATTATAATCATACCTTTCTGCCTATCTCTCTCTGCCTATCTCTCTCTCTCTGTCTCGTTCTCTACTCTCCCTCTCTGTCTCTGTCTCTCTCTCTCTTTGTGTGCCTCTGTCTCTGTCTCTTATTCTCTCTCTGTCTCTGTCTCTTCTCTCTCCCTGTCTCTGTCTCTCTTTTCACTCTTGTTCACTCTCTCTATCTATCCATCTCTCTCTCCCTCTCTCTGTCTCTGTCTCTCCGTCTCTGCCTCTCTCTCTCTCTCTCAGGGTGGCTGATGACAGACAGGATGGAAGATGTGCTTGTGGCAACAAGGGATAGATACATATGGAGGGCCATGATCACCAACGGCATGCAGCAGGGCACATGATGATGATGAATAATTATGTATATCTTATTTTTTCACAGACATGAGCGAAACGAATCGGAACCGTAGAAAACCTCTGTCGTCATTTAGTGGGTGTTGTACATCGAGAGGTCAACTGCTAGATCAGTGCACCTCCAAAGGAATAATGAAGGGAGATACATCTCTCTGGCAGAAAACTCGATATTCTTTACGGCCCAGAATGTTGAAGAATGACAGAAAGTCACCTAAGTGAGCTGTCAACCTTCCACACAATGAGCTCCAAAGAATCATGTGAACCTTCTTGTCCAACACTAACTGTATATCAAACCAACAACTACTTAGTCAATGCAGTCAAGAAGTATGGGCACTATCATCATCAAAAGGCGATTTTTGTTATTATTGTTGTTATTGTTATTTTTGGTTAAAGCCCAGCCGACTGCGTAGAGCCATATCAGGGCTGTGACCATTTCAGAACATACACCATACTCTGTCTGTCTGTCTGTCTGTGTCTCTGTCTCTGTCTCTTTCTCCCCCTCTGCTTCCTTCTTTTTCTGTATAGTATACATACATACATACATATATACATACATTCATGCATACATACACAGATGCATACATACATACATATATATATAAATACATACACTATAAATGTATACGACGAATTGTAAAAAAAAAAATAACAGGAAACTCAAAGTTTTGTTCAAATCTTTTGACCAATGCTGCAGGTGTCTGTACCTCTCTGGCCTGATAAATGCCAGGATATATTACGAAAGTAAACGCAGAGTACACCCTTGTCACAGAGTTTGTATTCGCCGGTATGCGACCTATGTTCCTGTATATAAGAAGAGGCCACATAAGAACCAAACAAAAACAAAAACAAACAAACAAAAAAACGAATTTTAAAAACCAGGAAAGTTATTGGAAGAAAGGGCAAACCAACGAACGTTTAATTAAGCAAACAACCAAATAATCAAAGACAACTTGCCAGGTATGAGCAGGTTAAAGCAAAATATTAGTATCATGCACATAAGTTATTCGACTGGAATTATAGGCCTACATACCAGTTGCTAATGAGGGCCCGTGGAACACTGATCTTTACTACTACACGTAAAACGAATTTGTCGTACGAAAATCAAAGTGCGTCATTACTGTATAATCACTGTAAGTCCAATAACAGAGAGAAAAAGGGGTGGAGAATGGGTGGGAGAGAGAAACTACAGAGAGGAGGAGGGAGAGAGAGAAAGAGAGAGACAGAGACAGAGAGAGAACAGAGACAGAGAGACAGAGACAGACAGACAGACAGGCAGACAGACAGACAGATACAGACAGACCGACTGAAAGACTGAAAGACTGACAGAGAGAGAGAGAGAGAGAGAGAGAGAGAGAGAAGAGAGAGAGAGAGAGAGAGAGAGTGAGGAAGGGAGAAGGAAGGGTAAAAAATGAAGAAGAAGAAGAAGACGACGAACAACAACAACAACAAGAACAACAAAAAGAAGAAACGAAGCAGAAAAAGAAGAAGAAGAAGAAGAAGCAACGACGACAAAGAAGAAGAAAGAAAAAAAGAAAGAAACAAACAAACAAATGAACAAACAAATAAAAGAAGAAACAGAAGAAGAAGAAAAAGTAGAGGAAAAAGAAGAAGAAGGAGGAGGAGGAGGAGGAAACACTTGATCATGCATGCACTACCTATTCAATATAATTTAATGACCAGCTGTATATCGTCTTTCATCATCTCTATAAATATACGCACATTTCAGTCCAACTCATTTTAAGGGGAAATAAGCCCTGAGAACACCAATCAGTGTGTTAG
The DNA here is from genome assembly GCA_030674185.1 of Monoplex corrugatus. Lineage (NCBI taxonomy): Eukaryota > Metazoa > Mollusca > Gastropoda > Littorinimorpha > Ranellidae > Monoplex > Monoplex corrugatus. The sequence continues at coordinate 12,453 of JAPXFY010004672.1, read as the reverse complement.
TTGTAAAATTGGTGGTGGATGTGCATGGTGTGTGTTGGCTCTATCAAAGTCATCCAGCTCTTTTAGGTGTGTGCACACAATATGTAGGCCTACTGATTATCATGAGTTCAATTCCACCCTGCGACACACACACACACACACCACACACAAAAGACTGGTTGTTCACTGCCCATCTTAATGTTTCCATCAATTCTGGTGGTGTCAGCTTAGTGTTTTTATAGGTCCCTTCTTCCCTTTCCCTGTTTCGTGACCTTTCCAGCGCATAGGTTGTTTTTTTAACTCAGGCTCAGGAAGTCTGTCAGATAATTGCTGACAGATTTGGGTGGAGCGCATATGGAGCTGTCCCGTGCGCTGTGAATCCCTCTTGAACAAACCCCAAACACAATGTCCTGTAAGTCATGTTAGCAACTGGTTTATGTAAACATGAACACAACCAGCATGCACAAACCCCACCAAAGATACAGACTGTACAACAACATAGTGGAGTGTAGTCAGCTCACCTAAAAGCTTGAGTTCTCCGTGCTCCACTAAAAAGACTGATTTGGCGTAACGCGCAGACTTTGTAGACTATCGCTAAACAAGAGTGAAAAATAGTTTTATACTCCCCCCACCCCCCACCCCCAATTCATTTTCCAAGCTAGTTCATGAACAGTCTTGTGGTTTTTGCCATGATCGTTTTGTGTCTTCCCCATCTTCTCTTTGTATCTGTGGCTTTTGTGTGTATGGAATTTCTTCCGAGCGTGGAGATGTTGTCTGGAGAAAGTGACTGAAAAGTAACTGATTTATTACTGAATACAAAATTACCGTCTGGAGAAACTGAAACTGAAAAAGTAATTAATTTGTTACTGAGCAAAAAACTACAGTCTTGACAAACTGAAACTGAAAAAAATAGTTAATTTGTTACAGACCACAAAATTACCATCTTGACAAATTGAAATTTAAAAAGTAATTTAAATTGTTACTGAATACAAAATTACCGTCTAGACAAACTGAAACTTAAAAAGTAATTAAACAAGTAATTAACTTGTTACTGAGCACAAAATAACCGTCTAGACAAATTGAAAATTAAAGAATAAATTATTTGTTGCTGAGCACAATATTACCATCTTGACAAATTGACACTTAAAAAGTAATTATACAAGTAACCATTTTGTTACTGAGCACAAACTTACCGTCTGGAGACACTGAAATTGAAAAAGTAATTAATTTGTTACTGAGCACAAAATTTTTGTCTGGGGAAATTAAACTGAAAAAGTTATCAATTTGTTGCTGAATAAAAAAATTACCATCTGGAGAAACTGAAAAAAGTAATCAATTTGTTACTGAGCACAAAATTTCCGTCCGGAGAAGCTGAAACTGAAAAAGCAATTAATTTGTTACTGAGCACAAAATCACCGTCTGACAAACTGAAACTCAAAAAGTAATTAATTTGTTACTTAGCACAAAATGACCGTTACCACATACTGGAACTCAAAAAGTAATCAATTTGTTACTGAGCACAAAATTACCGTCTGGAGAATCTGAAACTGAAAAAAGTAAGTTTTTTTTCACTGAGAACAAAATTACCGTCTAGAGAAATTGAAACTTAAAAAAACCAATTAATTTGTTACTGAGCACAAAATCACCGTCTCGACAAACTGAAACTCAAAAAGTAATCAATGTGTTACTGAGCACAAAAATACCATCTGTGAAATGCCATTTTTTGTTTTGTTTTGTTTTGTTTTTAAATAGATATTGAAAAAAGACTAGAGGCTACACGATCAGAAACACTGGGGTAAGAGAGATGATGGGAACAATACCAGTCCGTTAAAAAAACAAGTTTGAAAAAAAAATAATGAAAAGAAATTAAGTAAGATCAAATCAAATCATACAAACAAAATAACAATGATGATATCGATAATGATGATATTATTATTATCACTATTATCATCATTATCGTAATCATCGTTATTATTATCATCATCATCATTGTTGTTATTGTTTGTGTTAATATTAATAATATTGTTTTATTATCATCATCATCATCATCATCATCATCAACATCAACGAAGTAAAGTATGTTGACAATATTTGTACAAAGAAAAATCTAATACAGCTGTTAAATCAACGATATAAGTATGGTATGACAAAGAACAGAAAAAGTCTAATACAGCTGTTAAATCAACGATATAAGTCATGGTATGACAAAGAACAGAAAAGTCTAATACAGCTGTTAAATCAACGATATAAGCATGGTATGACAAAGAACAGGAAAAGTCTAATACAGCTGTTAAATCAACGATATAAGCATGGTATGACAAAGAACAGAAAAAGTCTAATACAGCTGTTAATCAACATATAAACATGGTATGCAATAGAACAGAAAAGTCTAATCACAAGCTGTTAAATCAACGATATATGCATTTATACAAAGAACAGAAAAAGTCTAATACAGCTGTTAAATCAACGATATAAGTATGGTATGACAAAGAACAGAAAAAGTCTAATACAGCTGTTAAATCAACGATATAAGTATGGTATGACAAAGAACAGAAAAAGTCTAATACAGCTGTTAAATCAACGATATAAGCATGGTATGACAAAGAACAGGAAAAGTCTAATACAGCTGTTAAATCAACGATATAAACATGGTATGACAAAGAACAGAAAAAGTCTAATACAGCTGTTAAATCAACGATATAAACATGGTATGACAAAGAACAGAAAAAGTCTAATACAGCTGTTAAATCAACGATATAAACATGGTATGACAAAGAACAGGAAAAGTCTAATACAGCTGTTAAATCAACGATATAAACATGGTATGACAAAGAACAGAAAAAGTCTAATACAGCTGTTAAATCAACGATATAAGTATGGTATGACAAAGAACAGGAAAAGTCTAATACAGCTGTTAAATCAACGATATAAGCATGGTATGACAAAGAACAGGAAAAGTCTAATACAGCTGTTAAATCAACGATATAAGCATGGTATGACAAAGAACAGAAAAGTCTAATACAGCTGTTAAATCAACGATATAAGCATGGTATGACAAAGAACAGAAAAAGTCTAATACAGCTGTTAAATCAACGATATAAGCATGGTATGACAAAGAACAGGAAAAGTCTAATACAGCTGTTAAATCAACGATATAAGCATGGTATGACAAAGAACAGAAAAAGTCTAATACAGCTGTTAAATCAACGATATAAGTATGGTATGACAAAGAACAGGAAAAGTCTAATACAGCTGTTAAATCAACGATATAAGCATGGTATGACAAAGAACAGGAAAAGTCTATACAGCTGTTAATCAACGATATAAGCATGGTATGACAAAGAACAGAAAAGTCTAATACAGCTGTTAATCAACGATATAAGCATGGTATGACAAAGAACAGGAAAAGTCTAATACAGCTGTTAAATCAACGATATAAGTATGTATGACAAAGAACAGAAAAGTCTAATACAGCTGTTAAATCAACGTATAAGCATGGTATGACAAAGAACAGGAAAGTCTAATACAGCTGTTAAATCAACGATATACTGGATGACAAGACAGGAAAAAAACAACAACATATGACAGGGTATCAATGAGAAAAAAAAAACATCTTATATGAACGATATGTATACACCAACACAGACAGACAAACAAACATACAGATATGCATGAACGCACGCGTGGAGGTATGCACACGGCAAGAACGACACAGGAACTCGTGTTAGCGGTCGTACAAGCACTGAAACAGTTTAAACAGATCGATGATACAAACACAAACAAACAAACATTATCTCGCATATCGACCAACTGCAATGCCACTATTGTCTTCCTTTTCACAAAAAATAATCAAGAAATAACAACAACATTAAAAAAAGGAAAACAAAGAGAACAAAAAACCTGTTTTCCTTCAGATCTGGTGGCGCTGGTGGCGGTAGTTGTGCTTGTGTACATGTGCATATGCGTGCATTCATGTGCTCTTATTTTATGCATGCGTGTGTACGTGCACGTACACAATCGTCTAACAGACGACGCCTTCATCAGTGTGCTGAGCGATGCCAACACAGATGATGACTTTCTTTCTGCTTCTGCTCGACCTGTGAGGACAGACAAACTCCTGTCAAGTTTGGAAAGAGTTTGGAGTTATAGACTTTTTTTTATATATATTTTTTTTTAGAATCATCGCACCCAGGGAGGTTACCTTTGCGCTCACCTTTTTTTTTCCCGTCCCATTTTCTGCGGCACCTTAATGGCCACAGAAGCTGGCACAGTTTTTACAATGCGATGATGATGATGTCGATGAGGGTGATAATCATGATGCTATGGAGTTCCATCTAGGATTGAGACTGCATGACAGGGCTGTACTCTACGCTTACCATCACAATATATCCTGGCATCAACAAGGCCCAAGAGATACAGACAACGTTCCAGTCAGTAGTGTGTTGCATTAACCACTTCACCACGGCGACTGGTATAGGGGTTATAGACTTTGTTCAGAGGGACAGATCGCACCCAGACAATTCCTTATGGGCTCCACTCCAGATCTGTTGGCAATCATCTGGCACAGACTATCTGGGTCTGTGCAAAAAAATTTTCTTTTAGGATCATCGCACTCAATAACGATAATAATAATAATAATAATAATCATAATAATAACATAATAATAATAATAATAATAATAACAATAATAATAATAATATAATAATAATAATAACAATAATAATAATGATAATAATAAGATGGAAAAAATCTCAATCATACATCCACCAGGCAGAGGTATCTAGGAGGACCAAACACAGGACCTAAAAAATTGAAATTCTGACGTTCATCCACTTGACTACTGTTGTCGACATCATCATCAGCAGCAGCAGCAGCAGCAGCATCGTCGTCGTCATCGTCATCATCGTCGTCGTTGTCGTCGTCGTCGTCATCATCATCATCATCATCATAATCATCATCATCATCATCATCATCATCTTCGTCTTCTTCTTCTACTTCATCATCTTCGTCATCTTCATCATCATTATTGTCATTATTAATATGATTGTTATTGTCATCATCATTATCATCATATCATCATCGTCGTCGTCGTCGTCGTCGTCTTCATCATCATCATCATCATCATCATCGTCATCATCATCATCATCATCATTTTTATTATTATTACTATTATTATAACAGCATGCATTGGCCTGAACATATCAAATGAAAATTGAAAACAACCAAAGCAATATGAACAATGAGTACTAATCAGTTTATGAATTACATGTGAATTAGAAAGGAAACACACACACACACACACATACACACACACACACACACACACACACACACACACACACACACAAACACACGTACACAAACAAACACACACACACACACACACACACACAACACACACACACACACACACACACACACACACACACACATACACATACACATACACAAACAAAGACATTAATTATATAATGAATCGGGTGGGAACTGCAACTGCAAACAGGCAATAGGAAACGAACAACACAGACCTACGATTGAATTAATCAGGTGAGAATTGAAAACAGCCAAGACAGTACGAACGATGGACATTCACCATCGATTGAGTCAGGTGAAAACTGAAAACAGCCAAGACAGTAAAAATCAAATGATAGGTCAACAAAAATAAATCCGTCGAATGACGTCTCGTGAAAATTGGACAACAGCCAAGACAGTATAACGACGAATTGCCAATCGATGAGTCAGATGAAAATTGAAAAAGCTAAGACAGTATAACTGATGGACATTAATTATGTATGAGTCAGGTGAAAATTGGAAACTGCCAAGACAGTATAAACGATTGGCAGTAAGTATCAGATGAGTCAGGTGAAAATTGAAAACAGCAAGACAGTATAAACGACGAACTCTGCCCAATGAATGAGTCAGGTGAACATTGAAAACTGCTAGACAATACAAACGATTGCAGTAAGTATCGATGAGTCAGGTGAACATTGAAAACAGAAAAGACAGTATAAACGGTAGACACCAATCATCGAATGAGTCAGGTGAAATTTGAAAATAGCCAAGAAAGTACATGTATTAACGATTGACACCAATCATAGAATGAGTCAATGAAACTGAAAACACCCAAGACAGTATGAGTAATGGACACTATTATGTATGAGCCAGTGAAAATGAAAACAGCTAAGACAGTATGAACGATTGACATTAATCGTTGAATCAGTCCGGTGAAACTTGAAAAACAGCTAAGACAGTATGAAGGATTGACAGTAATCATCAAATGAGACAAGAGAGAATTGAAAAAACAAAACCACAATGACTTCAGCAACAGAATATCCAACCATAACTTCCTCAAGCAGAACATCTGTTCATGTGACGAACTATACCACTGTCACTAACGCTTCATTCCCTCTCACCCCTGCCTTATTCGTACCTTGCAACAACCCACGGAATGTCGTCAGTCCATTTGTGGCGGAAACGGTGGACCTCGTGGTGTATGCCGGGATATTTCCGGTGCTGGTGACCTGTGGCGTCATCACCAACGTCATTAACATGATGGTCTTTGCTCGTCAGAAGCTGTCTGACAGAATTCACCTGTGTTTGTTCAGGTAACAGACACCAAGTTTTTTTCTTCTTTTTGTTCATTTTTTTATCTGAAGGAGAGAGAGAGAGAGAGAGAGAGAGAGAGAGTGTGTGTGTGTGTGTGTGTGTGTGCATGTGTGTGTGTGTGCATGTGAGTGACTGTGGGTGTGGGTGTGTGTGCACGTGCGTGTGTGCGTATGTGTGTGTGTGTGCATGTTTGTTTTGTGTGTGGGGGGGGGGGGGTGGAGGTGGTCATTTGTGTAATGTCTATTCACTTAGGGGATTTTATCCCAAGAAAAAAAAAGGAAAATGGGGTGGGTGGTAGGGGTGAGATGGGGAGTGGGAATGATGAAGAAAGTCAAGAGAAAAAAAATGGAAGCAAAAGTCAACTGCTTTGATGAGGAGAAGAAAAAAAAAAGAAAAGAAAAACAACAACTAACAAATGAGGCTAATGACCGTAATGAACTATTTAAACAACAAACAGGCTGAACAACATAACAAAGAACATTTTAAAATGCAAGCAATTAAATATCTAAATAGAAGTAGCTATAGGACTTTATGACAGGCTGACAAAAAATTCGTATCTTAATGATGTCGAGTGAAATATATCGGAACCTGTGTTCCCAGAAAGTGTAGGAATGCACTGTTTTACCCAGTGTTTGTTTATTTGTTTGTTTGTTTGTGTGTGTGTGTGTGTATTTGTACGTGTATCTAAGTGTGTGTGTGGGCGCATGCGCGCGCGCGTGTGTGTGTCTGTATGTGAGTGTGTTTGTGAATGACTAGAAACAGAAAGAGAGAGAGAGAAAGAGACAGACAGACAGACAGGTGAAGGTGAGAGAGAAAGAGTGAGAGAGAGAAAAGAGAGAGAGAGAGAGAGAAGAAGAAGAAGAAGAAGAAGAAGTAGAAGAAGAAGAAGAAGAAGAAGTAGAAGTAGAAGAAGAAGTAGAAGAAGAAGAAGAAGAAGAAGTAGAAGAAGAAGTAGAAGAAGAAGAAGAAGTAGAAGCACAACAAGAAGAAAAAATTAATCATAAATACATTTTAGAGAATACACATGTATATTCAAATGCCCACTCATGTGTTACATCCTATATCTAAAAAATAATATCACATTCCGCTTCTTACTCGAATATTTTATCTTTTTCTTTTGTTTTGTTTTGTTAACTTTTGCCGTAAGAACGATCCTGTCACTTGTATCTTTCCTGATACCATTGTTACCTGCACCTCACGTTCATCACCCTCTATGGGATTCAGATTCATCACTATGGGGATTTCCGTTCATTACCCCCCAGGAGGGGATTCCCGTTCATCAACCCTCTGTGGGAATTCCCGTTCATCACCCTCTGTGGGGATTTCCGTTTATCACCATCTGTGGGGATTCCCGTTCATCATTTTTTTCCGTGGGGATTCCCGTTCATCACTCTGTGTGGGATTCATTTTTATCACTCTCTGTGGGATTCCCATTCATCACAATCTGTGGGATTCCCTTTCATCACACTCTGTGGGATTTCCGTTCATCATTCTGTGTGGGGTTCCCATTCATCATTCTCTGTGGGATTCATATCCATCACCCTCTGTACAGGTTCCCATTCATCAATCTGTTGGGATTCCCGTTTATCACTCTGTGTGCGATTCCCGTGCATCACAGTGGGATTCCCGCTCATCGCCTTCTGTAGGATTCCCGTTCATCACCCTCTGTAGATTCCCATTCATCACCCTCTGTAGGATTCCCGTTCATCAACCTCTGTGAGATTCATATTCATCACCCTCCATGAGATTCATATCCATCAACTTTTCTGAGATTCATATTCATGACCCTCTGTAGGATTCCCATTCAACACCCTCTGTAGGATTCCCTTTTATCGCCTTCTGTGCGATTCATATTCATTATTCTCTGTGGGATTCCCGTTCATCAACCACTGTGAGATTCTACTTCATCACCCTCAGTGCAGTTCCCAAACACTATCTTCTGCAGGATTCCCATTCATCTTCGATGGGATTCCCGTTCATCACCCTCTGTAGGAATCCTGTTCATCACCTTCTATGCCGTTCCCGTTCACCACCCCCTGAGTGGAATTCCCAAACATTGCCTTTGCTAGGTTCCCATTTATCATCTTCAATGAGATTACCGTTCATCACCCTCTGTAGGATTCCCGTTCATCACCCCCTGTAGGATTCCCGTTCATCACCCCCTGTAGGATTCCCGTTCATCACCCTCTATAGGATTCCCGTTCATCACCCTCTATGTGATTCCCGTTCATTACCCTCTGTGAGATTTCCGTTAATTAATCTCTGTGTTGGATTCTCATACACCATCATCCTCTGTTTGATGCTGAAAGCTTGGCCACAGCTGATACTGGGTATCTCCTGTTCCTCATGTGTGGAAAGTCTTACGCCCTGGTCAGTCTGGTGGACACATCAGCTGGTAGCTTCTGGCAGCAACGGTACAACAGCACGGTACTGGGCCCCCACCTGGGTTTTCTGATCACCTCTAATGTGGTGACGGCACTGCTGGCCACGGAGAGGTGTCTCTGCGTCCTGAGTCCTCTCAAAGCTGCCAAGTTCTTCAGGACTAAGTATGTGTGGTGTGGCGTGGTGTTTTGTACTCTGGTGTGGTGGTGGTGTGGTGGTGGTGATGGTATGTGTGTGTGTGAGTGTATATATGTATATATATATATATATGATATATATATATATAAATGTATATGTATATATATATGTACATATATATATATGTATATGTGAGTGTGTGTGTATGTGTGTATGTGTGTGTGTGATGTGTGTGTGTGTGAGTGAGAGAGAAGGAGAGAGAGAGTATGTGTGTGTGTGTTTGTGAGTGTGTGTGAGAGAGAGAAAGAGAGAGAGGAGAGAGGGGAGAGAGGATAGATAGATAAATAGATAGATAGATAGATAGATAGATAGATAGATAGATAGATAGATAGAGATAGAGAGATATATATAGAGACAGACCGATAGAGAGAAAAAGAAAGACAGACAGACAGAGCAAGTGTGTGTATGTGTATATATGTGTGTGTGTGTGTGTGTGTGTATGTGTGTGTGTGTGTGTGTGTGTGTGTGTGTGTGTGTGTGTGTGTGTGTGTGTGTGTGTGTGTGTGTGTGTGTGTGTGTGTGTGTGTGAATGTGTGTGAACGTTATGTGTGTGCGAGTTTCTCTGTGAGTGGATGGGTGGGAGGTTGGATGGGTGTATGTGCGTGCACGTAAGTGTGTATCTATGCCGTCTCATTAAAGCCAGAAACACCTTCTCAATGATGAACTACGTGTCAAGGTCTCTCTCCACAGTTCATCACCAATATCAAACTAAGACTGTGTGTACCAAAGCTGTGTTTTCTCCACCATACTTCACAGCTCAGAATACTGGAAGATGACAGAAAATGACCCTAACCAAGCTGGCAACTTTTCATACAAAGGCCTTCCATAGATTCATCATAGTATCGTCTGACCCATCATCATCTCCAACCAACAACTACTTGCTGAATGCAGTCAAGACAGTATGGGCACTACCATCATGAAAGACTGTAAAGATGGATTGGACACATCATCCGAAGACAGCAGGACAACATCACCCAGACTGCCCTTCTCTGGACACCAGAAGGAAGGCAGCAGGACAACATCACCCGGACTGCCCTTCACTGGACACCAGAAGGAAGACGTGAGAGAGGAAGACCAAACAACACCTGGAGACGAACTATGGAAAGAGACCTTAACCCTTTGACTCCTGCACCATGTGTCCACCAGCATCGTGCATTGTAAACCATCCTAGCAAACCCACAAAACTTAACCTTTTGACTCCCTCACCTTATCCACCAGCTTCCAGCAGGAAGTCAGTGTTGGTGGGTAGGATAAGGAGTCAGAGGGTTAAGTTTTTGCAGTGGGTGGACAGGATGCAGGAGTCAAAGGCGGGCCCACAACAGACAGAAGCGAAGAACCTTCGTTGCTGTTCTACTTGCCAATGGCATTATGAGTAGTGTGTAAGCATACAAATTATCATGAGAGCTGTGAGACCCTCCTGATCAAACTGAAGAAAAAAAATGATAAATATGCAGGTCCATGGGTGTGGTGATAGTGGTGGTGGGCGTGTACACCGTGATGGTGAAGACCGCAGCACTCAGCCTGAAATACCAGTCTGTGGAGGTTAAAGATCCTGCGACCAACGCCTCCACCTTCATCTCTCGCCTAAGCCCCTTCTACATCCGTCATCGCACCATCATCGAGATCATCTACATCGACCATCTCTCCATCGTCACGCCCATCTTGTCTCTCGCCGTGGTCGTCCTCTGCACTGCCGTCACAGCCTTCCGCCTCAAAGTCGCCAGTGCCTGGCGCCACCGGAGCGCCTCCAACATGACGTCAGCGGAGAGGCGGGAAACCGCCGTGACGCGGATGCTGGTGACGGTTTGCTGCGTTTACGTCATGTGTATGACGCCGGCGATGACGCGTATCATCGCGCTCCAAATTTTGCCGGGGTTCCTGATCTCTGGGTACCTGTGCAACGTGTTCAAGGTGTGCACAGCTGTGTCCCGGCTGATGGAAGCCGTGAACTCCTCCGTCAATTTCCTGATTTACATGAAGCAGAGCTCTCGCTACAGAGCCACGTTCTGGCAACTGTGTGGGTGTGTGTCGGACATAAAGGCTAAAGAAAGAAAGTCTCAGAATTTGTCAGTGTCCGCTTCACACAAACGCAGTCAGAAGACTCGACAGACAAACGCCTGCTCCGGCCAAGAGTAAAATCTTGTCACGTGTGAATTCGGCGATGCTTTAGAAATTGGTAAAAGCTCAAGTGAAATGATCGGTATGTGTACATCGAAATTCCAGTTTTATTTTATTCATATTTTCTTTCATTTTATTTCAGTTCTATTTTAATTTTTATTTTGTTGTTTTGTTGTATTTATTCATTTTTATGATATAAGGGCCTTGGATTCAAGATGTGATATCTTTTGAGTTCAATTCCAGCCTACAACAGTAAAAAAAACTTGCGTGTTCACTGCCCATCTTAATGTTTCCATCATTCTAGTGGTGTCATCTTAGTGTTGTGTAAGTCTCTCACCTCCATTCCCCTCATCACTATTTCAAGACCTTGCCAGCGTATAGGGTTTTGCGTAGGCTCAGGGAGTCTGCCAGATAAATGCTGGTTGATTTGGGTGGAGCGCATGTGGAGTAGTCCTCTTGAAAAAACTCCAAAAAACTCTGCAATGTCTCAGACTGTTGAGTTATGTCTGGACATTGGACCTGTCCTCAAAACAAACAAACAAACAAAACAAACAAACAAACAAACGAACGAACAAACGAATGAACGGTTATTTACTGTTATTTTTGTTTAATAAAGCCCACCTGACTGCGTAGAGCCATATCAGGGCTGTAGCCTGTTTTAAACCATATTACTTCAACGAGGTAAAAAAGATAACAAGATTAAATACACATATCAATGCATTCGAGCACATAATGTAAGGAGATGCCCCCGACGTTGACCATCCAATTTATCGCAGAGGGGATTCAAAAACATACCTGAGTACAAATTAATGTAAACATAACTAAGGACACTAAAACATATATAAAAACGGGCCTAAATTACCTGAAACTGCTTTTGCATATCCCTAGAGCCAAAAATGCAATGAACACATGTACCCAATTGTCAATCCTAAGAGAAAGTACGTAAGACTTTATCGAACACATACAGGTGAATGGACCAGCAAGGCAGAAAATGATAGGAAGAAATGACAGAAAGCAAAGGAACAAGGCAGAAACAAGAGAAAGTGACAGAAACGAGGACATTTCAAGCACAGATCTTCCAAAAGGTGGGGATACTGTTTATACGGAAAGGGCCCCGGCATCCCCACGGGAAGAAGACCTTCCGATTGAAATTCTGACGTCTTACCCACT
>JAPXFY010004671.1:5000-12500 GCA_030674185.1 Monoplex corrugatus | reverse complement strand
GCTTTATCTGAATTTTTCCATAGGTATTGGGGGGGCTGTTTCTTTCTGTGTTTGTCTGTCTGCCTGTCTCTCTGTTTATAGGTCGGTCTGTCTGTCTGTCTCTCTGTCTCTAGGTCTGTCTGTCTGTCTCTCTGTCTATAGTTCTGTCTGTCTGTCTCTGTCTCTCTCTGTCTGTCTTTGTCTCAGTCAGTCAGTCTGTCTGTCTGTTAATGTATGTATGTATGTATGTATGTATGTATGTATGTATGAATGTATATATGTATGTATTTATGTACTATTAATGTGTGCATGTATGTATGTATGTCTGTACGTATGCATGTCTGTATGTATGTTTGTATGTATGAATGTATGTATGCATGTATGAATGTATGTATGTATGTATGTATGTATGTATGTATGTATGACCATATGAATGTATGTAAGTATGTCTTTATGTATTTTTAATGTGTGTATGCATGTATGTATGCATGTATGTATGTATGTATGTATGTATGTATGATTGTGTTTATGTATCCCTCTATCTGTCTATCTATCACTCTGTCTATCTATATAATAATAATAATTACAATATTTATATAGCGCAAAATCTTGATAAAATCAAATCTAAGCGCTGAAACAGACACACACGCAAGCACGCACGCACGCACGCACGCACACACACGCACGCACACACACACACACACACACACACACACACACACACACACACACACGCATGGCTATAAATGGGGAGAAAAAATAAAAGCAATAAAAGCAAGAATAAAACCAATGGAAAATTATAGAGAGCATAGCATATACAATTATATATTATAACCATGTGATTCCCTCCGAGCGGAGACAGGCTGCAGAGGGGGGGGGGGGGGGGGGGTTGAGTGAGGTTAGGATTTTATGCGGAGTAGAAAAGGTGAGTTTTGAGAGCGGACTTGAAGGAGACAAAAGTAGGTTGCTGACGGACTGAGAGAGGAAGTTTGTTCCAGGAGAGTGGACCAGAAACAGAGAAGGCTCGTGGACCATAGGTATTGAGCTTAGTGCGTGGAAAGCGAAAAGTCAGAGGATCGGAGGCAGAGCGGAGGGTACGTGAGGGAACATAGATCTCAAGTAGGCTTGACAGGTAATCGGGGGCTGCGTTATTGAGGCTTTTGTAGCACATGGTGTCTAGTTTGTACTGTATGCGCTTTGATACAGGGAGCCAGTGAAGTTGTGCCAGAAGAGGAGATATGTGGTCAGCTTTTTTCCTTTTGAGTACAAGGCGTACAGCATTGTTTTGAATGCGCTGTAGGATGTGAATGGTGGAGGCAGGAAGACCAGACAGGAGTGAATTGCAATAGTCAATGCGAGACATTATGAAGGAGAGAACGGTTTTGCAGTTGTTTCGACAGAGAAATACTTCCTGATCAGCCTTATACGATGGAGATGATAGTAGCAGGATCTGGCAGTTTGAGTAACAAAGTTGTTCATGGAGAGGGTAGAGTCAATGCAGACACCAAGGTTTTTAGCTGAATCAGAAATTGGGACTGATGTGATATCTATCTATCTATCTATCCATCTATCTATCCATCTACCCATCTATCCATCTACCCATCTGTCCATCTATCTATCTATCTATCTATCTATCTATCTGTCTGTCTGTCTATCTATCTATCTATCTATCTATCTGTCTATCTATCTATCTGTCTGTCTATCTATCTATCTATCCATCCATCCATCTATCTATCTATCTATCTATCTATATCTATATCTATCTATCTATATCTATCTATATCAATCTATCTATCTATCTATCTATCTATCCATCCATCTATCTATCTATCTATCTATCTATCTGCAATATTCATTTGTCTTTTGACTGAAAGGGTCCATATGGTTAGAGACTCTCTGTGTGTGCACCGAATGAGAGTTGGTGGCTTGTAGTGTGGTGAAAAAAACTATTTCGTATCTAAGCATTACTTTATGTATGTATGTATGTATGTTATGTATGTATGTATGTATGTATGTATGTATGTATGTATGTATGTGTATGTATGTATGTTGTATGTATGTATTATGTATGTATGCATGCATGCATATATAGATATAGATAGATATATAGATATAGATAGATATAGATAGCTAGCTAGCTAGCAAGCAAGATAGACAGACAGATACATAGATAGATAGACAGAAGAGAGAGACAGACAGACAGATAGACTAGAATAGATAGATAGATAGAATAGATAGATAGGAGAGAGAGAGAGAGGAAAGAGAGAGAGAGGAGAGGGGGAAGAGAGACGCGAAAAGAGGAGAAAGAGAGAGGAGAGGGAGAGGAGAGGGGAGAGGAGAGAGAAGAGGAGAGAGAGAGCGAAAGAGAGGAGAGAGAGGAGGGAGAGAGAGAGAAAGACAGAGAGAGAGCGAAGAGAGGGAGAGAGAGGGGAGAGAGAGAGAGAGAGAGAGAGAGAGAGAGAGAGAGAGAGGAGAGAGAGAGAGACTCTGCACTCACAAACACAAGTACACACACACACATTTAAGCATCCACATACACATATACGCACTAAAACTCGCACGCACAGACAAACACAAACACATACACATAAATACATAAACACATGCATGCACACAAACATATACACATACAAGCTCACACACACAAACTGGCACACACACACACACACAAACACAAATACACACACGTGTGCACCCACACAACACACACACACACACACACACACACACACCACGCGCTTGCGCGCTTGCGTGAGCGCGAGTGCGCGTGCGTGCAGATAACTCGTACACACGAGCACAAACACAGATACACATACATACACAAAAAACACGCAGACACATACACACACACGCAAACACACGCACACACACGTGCACACATACACACACGCACACAGACAGATAGACAGACAGACACACACACACACACACACACACACACACACAAAAGAACTAGCCCACGCTAGCACACATAGACACACATACACACACATACACACATAATTATACACTCAAACACAAATACACGCTCACACACAAATACGCACACCAACACACACATACACATACGCGCGCGCGCGCACACACAGACACACGCTTATGCACCTGTGCTCCTGCATGCACAGACACATGGTCACAGAGAAAGAGAGAGAGAGACAGCGACAGAGACAGAGACAGACAGAGACCGAGACCGAGACAGAGAGAGAATGTTATCGCTAAGATTCTCATGATTTATATGTCAGACGAGTGAAAAGGACCGAACGGTGGGAACTCCTTTTTCTCTGCAATGAATGAAAAGTCGGTGGCTTTTGATATGTAAACATTTAGCTGTTCTGTTACGTCTGCTTTCTCCCCACCCCCCCCCCCCCCCAGTCCTCCCCCGCGTCTCCTCGGAGAGAAATGCAATTGTTTTGTATATGAATAAGAATTTTTATCTGTCTGTCTGTCTGTCTGTCTTTGTGTCTGTCGGTCTGTCTGTCTTTCACATAGAAATGGTATCATTGTCTGTTCTGAGAGGTGATACTCCTTGCGTAATAGTGATAGCTGTCACGTATGATAACCTCTCTCTCTTTCTTTCTTTCTTTCTTACTCTCTCTGTCTGTTTCTCTCTCTTTCTCTGTCTCTGTCTCTCTCCCTCTGTCTCTGTGTGTCTATGTCTTTGTCTCTCTTTCTCTGTCTGTCTGTTCAGCGGTAAATGAATACCTTAGCACATTCTCTCTCTCTCTCTCTTTCTGTCTGTCTGTCTGTCTGTCTGTCTCTGTCTCTGTCTCTGTCTGTCTGTCTGTCTGTCTCTCTCTCTCTGTTTGCACGTCTATCCTGTAACTGTTCAGTGTCTGTCACACACACACACACACACACACACACACACACACCACACACACACATACACACACACACACACACACACACACACGCACACACACATACACACACACATACACACACACACATACACACACAGATTCTCCAGAGGACAGTACCACCCTTTTGACAACTACACACCATGGTGGCCGTATAATATGTTTTGAAATAACAGTATTACATATACAATACTTAATGTTCATGTCACAGGACTTTTTCCTCGTCATCTCTGACATTTCTTCTGCTGAAAATAAACAATAACTAGGTTTTAGTCCGACTATCAAGACTCGGTCAGACTATACACTCTGTACATTTGAAGACGTGAATGCCATTATTTTGATTTTTGGTTATTTGTTATCCCTTGTAATCTATTATCACCTTTATAAGTTATTCGTACGTTGGACTATGTAATTTTCTTTTTATTGATTTTGCTACAATTTTGTTATCTTTACTTTGTAGTCTAAGTAATTACGTAATTTTCTTTCTGTCCAGTTCTCCTGGACACAGAAAATCAAAGTATTCATTATTATCGACCATAAATAACAGTTAATAGAAAGTTGGAGATTAACCAATATCAGCAATGCGAAAACAATCCCAAGTCAAGTTTTTGCAATGGAATTGTAGATCCCTTTCCACCAATTCGGCTTACTTGGAGCATTTCCTAGCATCAAATAGGTGTGAAATTTTGATTCTACAGTCGATGAATGTTGTCGCTACCAAGCTTCCCAATTTCCCCAATTATTATTATCCTCCAGTCTATGAATGTGGGAATCACGGGAAGAAGGTATCCACCGCGATTTATATACTCAAAGAGTTACAATACTGCTTACTTACTTCCCCAGTTTTGAAATCAAGCGAAGATCTGCATGCTTGTGCTGCCACTGTCCAATTAAGCAATTCTCTAAACATTAACGTTTTGTCAGTCTACCGACCAACAGGTCCAAATGACCACAACACAGAATGGCTGCGCACTATCCAAGATCAGCAGCGTGGTAAATGGCTAATAGGTGGAGACTTTAATTCCCACTCCCCATTTTGGGAAAAGAACTGTTCTACTGTTACGAGCAATCGTTTGGTAGAAAATATCGTTGATAGTTCGCTTTACCTTCTAAATGATGGTAGTGTCACTAGGATCCCTGATGTTTCCAAACACAGGGCGACAGCCATCGATTTGTCTCTAATCTCACCAGAATTAGCACCATCCTGTACCTGGGAAACTCACAGAGACACTTTGGGAAGCGATCACCTACCTATCATCATAACCATAACTGACAAAAACATCAGGATGAAAGACAGCTCTCCTGAAATTATTCCAAAATATAATTACAAGCGTTCTGACTGGTCCTTATTTCGAACTGCTCTAGCTAATCAAGATTACAGACATTATGAAAGTGAAAATGTAGACATTATGTTTTCTAAATTCCAAGAGTCAATTTTAGCCGCTGCAGACCTATCGATTCCGAAACTCAAATCTTCTAGATCAAATAATCGATTGGGTAATGTTTGGTGGACAGAGGCATGTGAGAAAGCAGTTCAATATAAAAGGGAGAAATTCAAAATCTACATCAAAAGCCGGAAACCTGAGGATCATGTCGAAATGAAAAAAGCTAACATCCAATGTAACAAAATCATTGCTGAAGCAAAGAAAGATTATTGGGCATCATTCTGCACAAAAGAAATTTCAGATTTCAAAGATTTCCATAAAGTCTGGACGAAAATGAAACAAATGAAGGATGGAACCAACTTACCTAGGTGTCCGATAATGATTGAAACATGTAACACATTTCCTTCAGACATGGACAAAGCAGAAACTTTTGTGGATCTGTTCGCCAAAAACAGTAAAGTTGAAGGTTTATCTCCAGACTGCAAACATCACAGAGAAATGGAAGATTACAACCCAATCTACACTGATCCAGTACCACAGAATGATCTCTGGTTTAATTCTCCAATCACCTTAGAAGAGCTAAAAAACACAGTACTGTCTCTACACAACAAAAAGAGTTCGGTAGGTGTTGATGCAGTTTCGACTGAAATGATTAAACATCTCCCTGAAAGCTACCTTATTTTCCTACACAAAATTTTGCAGAAATGCTGGGTTACTGGAACTGTGCCACAAATCTGGCAAAAGTCTATAGTTATACCAATCTTAAAAACAGGAAAATCGAAAACCGATAAAAACAGTTACAGACCTATTGCTTTAACGTCCCATACAAGCAAACTAATGGAAAGATTGGTCTTAAACAGACTTTTACACTACTGTGATAAAAATAACGTTATTCCGGTAAACCAGGCAGGTTTTAGAAAAGGAAGATCCGCAGTTGAGCACCTAGTTAAACTTACAACTCAGATCAAACAACAGTTTGCCCGCAGAAAAAGTGTTTTAGCTACTTTCTTTGATGTGAAAAAAGCTTACGATCAAGTTTGGCATAAACGTTTATTGTTCAAGCTAAAATCTGTTGGTTTATCGGGCAATATGTTCAATTACATTAAATCTTTTTTAGCTAATAGAACAATTCAGGCAAGAGTGGGAGCTAGTTATTCTTCTTCACGATGCCTCGACATGGGGATTCCACAAGGTTCAGTGATAGCACCTATTTTATTTAATATCCTTATACAGGATCTTCCTAAAGCTCTTTCAAATCGTGTTGTTTTAGTACAGTACGCTGATGATATATGCACTTGGATGAATATCACTTTAAAAAAGACAACTCCACAGAGAACGCGAAATTACATCAGGAAGTTGTATCAAATTGATCTTGATAATCTTGGAAACTATATGTTAGAAAATGGGCTGTCGTTGTCAGCAGAAAAAACTAACATGATGCTGTTTGATCCTGGTGGTAACTCAAATAACTTGCCTATTTTCAAATTGCTTGGTGAAGTGTTAAATTACAAACAGGTCGTAAAATTCCTGGGAGTTTACATCACGTCCAAATTAAGCTGGAATGTCCATTTTGATTATATTTTAACAAAAGCTCGAAAAACCTTAAATTTTCTAAAGATAATAAGCAAATTACCCTGGGGAATGGATACAAATGTACTGATTCATCTGTCAACAGCGCTGGTCAGGTCTAAATTATCCTACGCGCAAGAAGTTTTCTTCAATGCACCCAAATATTTACTAAAAAAGATTCAGAGCTTGGACTGCAAAAGTCTTAAAATTGCACTAGGTGTACCAACTCATGCTTCTACTCTGGAAACGTACAAAGTTGCTGGAATTCTACCTTTAAACAACCATCGTGAGTTAGCTACAGCAAAGTTTGCAATTAGAACTACTTCACAAGTGGATAATTTTGTGAGCAAAGAAATTAAGATCAGGTCTGATACTGACTTTCCAAAACGAGCAAAAAACATTTCATCACAAATTACAGCCGCAACTTACATATCTGGCCTGATCAAACAGTCCAACATAACAATAGATGAAATTGCTGAGAAACCAACGATAACGCCTATCCCTACATGGGAAATGCTAAATGCCACATTTGATCTCGATTATGCAAAAGTTAAAAAAGATGATAATGTCAACATTACGCTATCCACAGCTTGTGAACACATCGATGAAAAGTACAGTACCCACCTCCACATTTTTACCGATGGGTCAGTCTTAGCAAACCAGAGCGCTGGAGCAGCCTTTTATGTTCCAAAATTTAACATTAAAAA
>JAPXFY010004670.1:10000-15000 GCA_030674185.1 Monoplex corrugatus | reverse complement strand
TCATCATCATCATCATCATTCACAGCGCACTCGTGATTTAGGTGTGTTTCATACATTACACCGATCACTTAAGAAGTGTTTATGCTGTTCCTTAGGCATGAAACAACCGGTAACCAAACAAAACGGCAGTTCAACAAAAATCGTCCCTCCATCTTATGTACAACCTCAGGACCATACCAGCTCACAAAGTTCGTGTGCAGGCTTAAAGCTTGTGCCATGACCACTTTGGGTCTTCTCCGTCACGTGGCACCAGTGGCGTCAGTGCGTACGGAATTCATTCCGGTCGATGAGACGTTATTTTTAGAAACTAAAACTGAAGAACTGAGCACCCAAAACAAATGTGACCGCCCGCGTTCAAGCAAACAGGAACCAGAAAAACGTAAGAATAGAATCAAAACACGAATTTGATGTAATGAGACAAGACAGGCGCCACGTTTTTTGTTTTTTTTGTTGTTTTTTTTTTTTAAGCCAACTGGCTTTTATCAGGCTTTGAAACATAATACAACGAAGAAAAATACACAAAAAAACAACACAGAACACATTCAAACATTACAAAATTTGGAGTGAAAACAGCAAATTTCCCAGAATTTTGTTGAGCAGGTGAAAATGATTGATATCAAGTACAAGATGAAACTGTCAAGTTGAGAAACTGAAACTAAATGTGAAATCAAAACTGTTTTCCCATGGCAATACGTTTTCTTTCCATTCAGGTCCTGCTGACATCAGATTTTCTGCCGACTCCTCATCAGCTCATCCATACTTTATATATGTATATATATACATATACAATTTTTGAGACCTTTTTTTTTCTTTAGAATGAACAGACATCAACACAATGTGGTAACGAAGAATGATATCAATTCATATACATAAACATATGAACAACAGGTAACATCAGTATTTAAGTACTTGTTAGTAGAGTTTTAAAGCTTTAACTAATTTTGCTGTTGTATGATAATCGTACATAAACGATTCATGTGGTAACAGTTTCAATTCAGTTTTCAGTTTCAATTTCTCAAGATGACTTCTCAGCGCTCGGAATGAATTCCATATGCACTAACGTCACAGGTGCCATGTGATGGAGAAGATCCAGAATGATCACGGCACAAGCCTTAAGACTCCACATAAACCCACAAGCAGGCGAGGTCCTGAGGTCCTACCTAAATAGTTCCATAACCCTGGGGTCGTAGGGGAGCGAGGTGGCAAAGACCTCAACTTTTCTCGGGACCAGCCCCACGAGAGCGGCGCCCATCCCCTCTCCCTCGCTTCAAATTCATATTCATATTCACTTTTTTTTTTACCAAGACTTCAAAGGCAACAAGACTAATCGGTCTTCAAGGAGTGGGGCCTGGGAAACCAACCTCTCTCTCCAATGTTTTATACCAAGGCAGCCGGGCAATGCCCTGCTCTTCACGATTTTCAACTGCCGTGGGATCTTTAGCCTGCGCAGCCAGAAGGAACACGGGTCCGATTCGTTTTTCGCATCTTTCCGAAGGACTAGACTTTCAGTTCGATTTTCCGGTCAAACTGAGGAGAATAATTGAGGCCCTACAGAACAAAAATATCACTTTATACAACCTCATCCATAGTTGACCTACATCCATGGTGTTTGGTGTTCAGACAGATGGCTTTTATGCTTACTATATTTTGACACTTCCTTCCTCGCCAAGACCAAAATATCATCTTTACTCTCATACCTTAATATGTTTGAAGTCTGGCTGGAAGACAGTTTTCGGGAAAGTTTCGTGCGCGTGTGTGTGCGTGTGTGTATGTGTGTGTGTGTGTGTGTGTGTGTGTGTGTGTGTGTGTGTGTGTGTGTGTGTGTGTGTGAATGTATGTGTGTGCGTGTGTTTGTTTGTGTGTGTGTTTATATATATGTGTGTGTGTGTGTGCTTTGTTTGTTTGTTTGTGTATATGTGTGTGTTTGTATTTGTTTGTGTGTGTGTTTATATATATATGTGTGTGTGTGTGTGTCTTTGTTTGTTTGTTCGTGTATATGTATGTGTTTGTATTTGTTTGTGTGTGTGTTTATATATATATATATATGTGTGTGTGTGTGTGTGTCTTTGTTTGTTTGTTTGTGTATATGTATGTGTGTTTGTATTTGTTTGTGTGTGTGTTTATATATATGTGTGAGTGTCTTTGTTTGTTTGTGTATATGTGTGTGCTTGTATTTGTTTGTGTAAGTGTTTATATATATGTGTGTGTGTGTGTGTCTTTGTTTGTTTGTTTGTGTATATGTGTGTGTGTTTGTATTTGTTTGTGTGTGTGTTTATATATATGTGTGTGTGTGTGTCTTTGTTTGTTTGTTTGTGTATATGTGTGTGTGTTTGTATTTGTTTGTGTGTGTGTTTATATATATTTTGTGTGTGTGTGTGTCTTTGTTTGTTTGTTTGTGTATATGTGTGTGTGTTTGTATTTGTTTGTGTGTGTGTTTATATATATTGTGTGTGTGTGTGTGTCTTTGTTTGTTTGTTTGTTTGTGTATATGTGTGTGTGTTTGTATTTGTTTGTGTGTGTGTTTATATATATGTGTGTGTGTGTGTGTCTTTGTTTGTTTGTTTGTGTATATGTGTGTGTGTTTGTATTTGTTTGTGTGTGTGTGTGTGTGTGTCTTTGTTTGTTTGTTTGTGTATATGTGTGTGTTTGTATTTGTTTGTGTGTGTGTGTGTGTGTTTATTTGTTTGTGTGTGTTCGTGCGAGTGTGTGTGTGTGTGTGAAAGAGAGAGAGAGAGAATGTGTATGTGTATTAGTGTGTATCTCTCTCTCTCTCTCTCTCTCTCTCTCTCTCTCTCTCTCTCTGTCTCTGTCTGTCTGTCCGTCTGTCTGTCTCTGTCTCTGTCTCTGTCTCTGTCTCTGTCTCTGTCTCTCTCTCTCTCTCTCTCTCTCTCTCTCTCTGCATCTAATGAAATAATAAAAACAGAATAACAACAACAAAACAAAGTCTCAAGACGACTGCCTTCACAAACTTTGGCGTTACAAGTAGGGCTGTCCGTCCGACTGCAGGTCTCTGTCGTCATCTCTTGTTTCTGGGAAAAATATTTCAGAGGAAAGAGAGGTAAATAAACACCTGAAGAAGTGGGAATTCATTCTGTGCTGAATACCTTAGTCGTCTAAACGGATTCAGCCTTGAAACCCAAGCAGGTTGACGCCATTCTTATCCTAAGGGAAATTAGGTTTTGGTCTCTGTGTGTGTGTGTGTGTGTGTGTGTGTGTGTGTGTGTGTGTGTGTGTGTGTGTGTGTGTGTGTGTGTGTGTGTCTGTCTGTATGTATGTATGTATGTATGTATGTATGTATGTATGTATGTGTGTATTATGTATGCATGTTTGTCTGTCTCTCTGCCTTCACCCAACTCTCTGTCTCTGTCTCTCCTTGTCTGATTTTTTTGTCTCTGTCTTTCTGTCTCTTTCTCTTGGTCTGTCTCGGTCTCTCTCAGTCTCTGTCTGTCTGTCTGTCTGAATTCTCTCTCTCTCTCTCTCTCTCTCTCTCTCTCTCTCTCTATCTATCTATCTATCTATTTATCTATCTATCTATCTATGTATCTATCTCTCTCTTTTCTCTCTCTTTCTCTCTCTCTCTCACACTCTCTCTCTCTCTTTCTCTCTCTCTTTCTCTCTCTCTCTCTCTCTCTCTCTCTCTCTCTCTCTCTCTCTCTCCCTCTCTCTCTCTCCCTCCGCCCATTCCTTTTCTTTCTTTCTCTCCTTTAAGTGTTCAATCGTTTTCATCCCTCCGTCTTTCTCTCGATCTCCATTCAACTCTGTCACCTTACTTGTTTACTTTTTACACATCTTCCCACCTGTTTTCAAGATGTAATGCTTTTTGTTCTCTTTCCTCTTTTCCTCTTTTCAATTTCAAGTTTCGCAAGTCGCAAGTGTCATTTTTGGCAAAACTTGTGTCGGCTGAAATGTTTTGCTAAGTTTTGAATCCGTGGCGATCAATGACAGTCAGGGCTGCCCCCTGTGGCGTCTGTCACATTGAATGCTGGGAAACGATCCTACTGAGTTGGGGTTTTTTTTTGTTTTGTTTTTTTGCTTTTTTTTTTTTTTTTTTTTTTTTTTTGGTAAAAAGACAGGGGATGGAGAGAGATTATTTCACAACGACCAGAGAGAAGTGTGTGTGGTGTGGTGTGGTGTGGTGTGGTGTGGTGTGGTGTGGTGTGGTATGGTGTGGTGTGGGGTGGGGTGGGGTGGGGTGGAGTGTGGTGTGGTGTGGTGTGATGTAGTATGGTGTAGTGTGGTGTGGTGTGGTGTGGTGTGGTGTGATTGGTGTGGTGTGGTGTGGTATGGTGTGGTGTGGTGTAGGTGGTATCGTGTGGTGGTGTGGGGTGGGGTAGTGTGGTGTGATGTGGTGTGGGTGTGGTGTGGTTAGTTGTATGGTGCAATGCGATGTGTGTGTGTGTGTGTGTGGTGTGGTGTGTGTGTGTGATGTGATGTGGGGTGATGTGGTGTGGTGTTGTGTGGTGTGGTGGGTGGTTGTGGGTGTGTGGTTGGGTGTATGGGTGTGGTGTGGTGGGTGGTGTGTGTGTGGTGTGTGTAGTGTGGTGTGATGTGGTGTGGGTGTGGTGTGGGTGTGTGTGGTGTGTGGGTGGTGTGGTGTGGTGTGGTAGTGGTGTGTGGGGTGGGGTGGGTGGTGTGTGCTGTGGTGTGGTGTGGTGTGGTGTGGTTGTGGTGTGTGTGGTGTGTGTGGTGTGTGTGTGTGGTGTGTTGTGTTGTGGTGTGGTGTGGTGTAGTGTAGTGTGGTGTAGTGTGGTGTGTTGTGTGTTGTGGTGTGTGTGTGGTGTGTTGTGTTGTGGTGTGGTGTGTGTGTGGTGTGGTGTGTGTGTGGTTGGTGTAATGTGGTGTGGTGTGGTGTGATGTGGTGTGGTGTGTTGTTGTGTGGTGTGGTGTTGTGTGGTGTGTGTGGTGTGGTGTGTTGTGGTGTGGTATGGTGTGGTGTGGTGTGGTGTAGGTGTATCGTGTGGTGGTGTGGGTGGGTGGTGGTGTGGTGTGATGTGGTGTAT
>JAPXFY010004670.1:2500-7500 GCA_030674185.1 Monoplex corrugatus | reverse complement strand
TCCTAGTGCAGTGAATTCCTCTCGAACAAACTCCAAACTCCGAACTACGCAGCTTGTTCCACAAGACAGTGCAATACCTGATTGGACTTTGACCCAGTTTTTTTTCAAGACACCCATCTCAACTCTTTAAAAGTTTCCAGTCAGTACCTTTTTTTCTTTGATCATTCTAGACTTGACCTTTTCCTTGCTCGTTGGTTTCTGCGTTCCTTCGCTAACGCTTCTCGAAGCGATGACCTGTTCTTTATGCCAAATCAATGCCGAAAGCATGTACAAAACGACTACTTAAGATCAAACCTTGTTGTTTCATTGAAAATGGGTTGATCCAGCTACAACTTTACTGCCTCCTCAATTCGATACTGACAGAGAGGAGTTATTCTCGCCTCATTCGTTTCATTATTTTGACCATAGAAAATGCTAAAAGTAATTGAAGTTCTCTCTCTCTCTTTCTCTCTCTCTCTCTCTCTCTCTCTCTCTCTCTCTCTCTCGTTCTCTCTGTATATATCTATCTCCCTCTCTCTCTCTCTCCCTCTCTCTCTCTCTTATCTATCTTTCTTTCTTTCCTCTCTCTCTCTCTTTTTCTCTCTTTCTCTCTTTCTCCCTCTTTGTCTCTTTTCTCTCTCACTGTCTCTCTCTCTCTCTACTCTTTCTGTCACTCTCTGTCTTTCTCCCCCTCCATCCCTCTATCTCTCACTCCTCCCCTTTCTTTCTGTCTCTCTGCACTTGTCCTTGCAAGTTACTCTGAAGCAAGCATACTGTATACTGTACCTAAAGATGTGTCGATGTGAGTGTATTCTTGTCGTGCATGTTTTTAGCAAGACTCATTGTTATTATGTTCAATTCATCTTTCATGACTTCAACCAAAGGACATAACTCTTGAGAGTCACGTAGGAATTATCTCCCATGTTGTGCAACTTCTCAAATCTAACATAGTTTGCGCTACCCATTCAGCTAGCATAGAAAGCAGATACAAAGCACAAAAACCGCAAGCTCAGAACATTCCTCAAAAAAAGAGCGCCCAAGCCTACGTTTATACTCTGCAACCACCCTACACACAACTATGAGAGAGGAGAGAAATACATACAATATATTGGTCTTATGTTCAAGATTGACATAGTCTTTTGTTCTTGAACTGACCAAACACACACACATAGACAAGACAGAACATATACAGGGTTGCTTCCAAGGCATACATGCCATCTTTCACGAGTTAATGAAAACGGTTGGTTGATTCAGGACTTGATTAGGACCAGAAGACGTACATTTGGATCTTTAATCTGGACATCACTTGATCACTTGATTTTTGACACGTTCTAGTTTTATCAACACTTAAAGGACCTTAACTTATGATTGGATGTGATATAAACTTTGATCCAAAATGAACTTTCTTTTCAAACTAACTTTTCGATTTGGTTCTTGTATTTCATGAAGAGAATTCCATCTCAAACATAAAATAGATGGGGAAGCTGTTCCTTCTCCATTTCCCACCATCTGTAGTGTCGTTGACTTCTTTTGAAACGTAGACAGGGAAAATGTCAAACTCCAGCATCTTGCCTGTACTTCAAAGAAGAACTTTTTACAGACTTCAGGGGGAAAAGCACCACTTGACTTCAAAGGAGCAGTTTTAAACAACAGCAACCTGACTCCACTCGGGGCTGCCGTTCAGAGTAAATCTTATAATCTGGTCATCTGTGACATCCTTGTGGAAATGCCCCTGTGTGTGCATACAGACAGACAGACATGTACAGACTGACTGACAAACGCTTATCAACAAACAGACACACAGACGCAGGCACAAAGCACGTATGACTGTACACACAAATACGCACACTCAGCTTCTAGCACACACGCACTACCGAGCGCACATGCACACACACTCACGCACACGCGCGCGCGCGTGCACGCACATACACACACGCATATATGCATACATACATACAGGTACGTACATACATACATACACACATACATACATATACATGTATACATACATACATATATACATACATACACACATACATACATGCATGCATACATACGTACATACATACACACATACATACATACTTACATACACATACACGTACATACATACATACATTTATACATATATACACACATACATACATACATACATACATACATACATGTACACATACATACATGCATACATACATACATACATACATACATACATACATACATACATACGTACATACATACATACATACATACATACACACATACATACACACATACATACACACACTCATACATGAGTTGTTCTCCAGAAATGGTGAATACGAGGTTGCATCAGGTCAAAAATGAAAAATAAAACGGGGATTGTGGATTTATGCTGATTAGAAAGGGACTGTTATCTAAATTCTTAATTATGCTTTAAAAAATCAGTGAGGCAGTCTGTTTTAATATTCTTGAGACTTGAAACAGGGGTCTATCAGGGTGTCGCGTACATTACGGTGTGACACATTTCAGATGTAAGCCACACAATTTTAGATACTGCATGCACAATTGCTATGGAAATATAATAAATAGCAAGGAAGAAAGCAATCAAGGCAGTAAAAAGTGCTTTTATGTCAAATTTGGATCACATATGATCCTTCTAAAAGCGTGACAATGTAATGTACGCGACATCCCCAATGTAACTTTGTCATGGACGTTAACCATCAACAGACTTTTCTTGTAATGCCTACATAGTTCTTTCTGACAAGAAGCTCAAACAGTGTGCATATCAGAAAGTGCCTCATCATTCAACAGCTGAGAGGAAAGTTAGGATCAGTGAATACTGTCACTGCATTACATGTGACGACAATAGTGCACACAAAAGGAAAAACACAGAAAATAGCAGTTTTCACTCCATAAAAGTTTATTATTCTAATAAACAGTGTTATAAAACACATTAGGATCTCTTTAATAACATTAGGGTCCATTTGGATGATAAATCATGACAGGACTCGAGGCCCCAGTTTACTTAGGTCCAGCATGGTGACTATATCAGTGGACGAAACCGATGCGATGTCCTCCTTCTCGGGCCAGTTGAAGGAACCATTGGTTTCCTTTAGGAAGCTGATTTCAAAGTCTTCTTCCTCCTTGGACAGGATCTGAAACATAGTGTAATAATATGAAATAGCTACAAGCTTTTATTCCTTGTATTACTTCGTTACAGCTATAACGCCTGTAAAACACTGGCCATGTGATGGGGACAATCTGTCAAAGAATGAATAGATGTTTTCATTCTCATACAATTACTTACTGTATTAAGTAAGAAATACGCCTTCGTAACTTCTTTGCTACTGGTGATATGGTGTCATGTGACAAGCTGGAAGAATAGGGGGGGTGGGGGTGGATGTGCAAAATGTGGGTCGGTTTCCTCTGTGTACTAATCCCATAGATGGCCATAATATTTCAATAAAGTCTGTCCTGTGCATGTTGGCTTTGTACACTGAACCAATGGCAGTTTTACACGTTCATCATTTCAAAGAAGTATGCACTTACTGATGTTACTCTTTTACTGTCACTGTTGCCTACAGTAAAAGTAGTAAACTTACCACTCCTCCATATTCTTTTAAGGATGTCTTCTGTCCATGTTTGAGTGGAACATGTAGGCTACAATCACATACATCCTGGTCCTGAAATCATTGAACAAGGAAATTTACATCTGAGTCAATGTAACCAAATCATAATTTCCATATAATGATTTTCGTTAGTTATGCTGCAATAAAAGCAAAGCTATTAATAAAACGTTTGAAATATTCATCTTCAAAAGTATACAAATTCAAATATTTACACCATATCAGATATTTAGATCCTATCAGTTTATACCAAATATGTATATCCTATCAGTTTATTTAAAAGTCTGGCTGAGCAATGAAATAAATAGTTCCTTTCAAAATCTATTCACTAAGCTGATATTCAACTTGAAAAAATGATCCAGAAAAAAAATTAAATATCAATTAAGAGTGGCTGAAAATAGCTGAAAAGTCTGCTTGTCACAAGTAAAGTATGCGACGATCGTCACATCTAAATTACACAGAACTTTACGCACAACAAAATTGCGTTTATCGTTTCTTGATAATGAGTACCCAATAATTTTTGAGAAAGATAAGAACTGAAAAGAACGATTTCTTCAAAAATTCTGCCAGTAAGTGTGTTGTGCTTTATACGTGATGTAGCCACGGAAGTCATCTTGACATTCACAACATGGCGAGTGTCACAGTAATACGCGGGATGGCAGTGATGAAAATGTTGAATTCCTGATCAGAAACAAATGAAATAGTGAAAATATCCAACAAGGGAAGACTTAAAATATGTGCAGGATTAACTGTTTTACAATTTTACGTTTGAACAAGCACCCAATCGCCCACAGTCATATTCCGACCGTGCCGTGCATTTCCTGTGACAAGCTTGCTTCAAACTAAAAGACTGACGCTTCGGTTCTTTTTCGACTGCGTACTAAGATCAGTAAAACAAAAATGTACTTAAAATGTCTTTAAAAGATGAATGATATATTCATAAAAGTCATATTACTCACCTGAGTCGACGGTAGTTCAGGTTAAAGAAGAAATTGGCCGTTGTTTGGGCAGATTCAGTGCTTCCCGCGATAAGCGTCCCGTGTTTACGATCTTTGGAGAGTGTGACAAAGTACTTTTTGTGAAATCCCGCGTCATTCCCTCGAGGGGTATACCCAAATAAAAAGCATCACATAATCTGTTGTTATATGTAGCTTGTATCAGCCTATCCAGGTCAGCGAATGTGTGAAGTCCCTGGTCAAATTTTGACTTCGTTCGCGGGCCGTCCCGTACATTACGGGCGTGACACAGCTGAAAAAGGCTGATCATATTTTTTTTATTCAAGGTGAATTTCTCTGAAAGAGGTGATATTTCTCACATCTATTTAATGCTCTTTCAGACTAAATATGTTAGAACTTCACTTGCTGCAGTGGTTGTATTCAAGTCCAGTGCAAAGTCATACAGAAAGTGTGACAA
>JAPXFY010004669.1:0-17256 GCA_030674185.1 Monoplex corrugatus | reverse complement strand
AAGTTAGTACCTGGATACACATTTAAGATCTGATGTATGGCAAGGTGTGGGGGAGGGGGAGGGGGAGGGGGAGGGGGAGGTATATCTGTGCGGGAATGGAACCCTGGTTTCACGTGTCTTAGGGAGGCGTTTTTGACCACTGAGCCACAGTGTTCACTATTATCAAACAGCATACGACATATTTTAACTCTTATACTCCCGCAGCCTACCCACCAACTGGAAGGACTTAACCCCTTGACTCTTGCACCCTACCCACCAACTGGAAAGACTTAACCCCTTGACTCTTGCACCTTACCCACCAACTGGAAAGACTTAACCCCTTGACTCTTGCACCTTACCCACCAACTGGAAAGACTTAACCCCTTGATTCTTGCACCCTACCCACCAACTGGAAAGACTTAACCCCTTGACTCTTGCACCTTATCCACCAACTGGAAAGACTTAACCCCTTGATTCTTGCACCTTACCCACCAACTGGAACGACTTAACCCCTTGACTCTTGCACCTTACCCACCAACTGGAACGACTTAACCCCTTGACTCTTGCACCCTACCCACCAACTGGAAAGACTTAACCCCTTGATTCTTGCACCTTACCCACCAACTGGAAAGACTTAATCCCTTGATTCTTGCACCTTACCCACCAACTGGAAAGACTTAACCCCTTGATTCTTGCACCTTACCCACCAACTGGAAAGACTTAATCCCTTGATTCTTGCACCTTACCCACCAACTGGAAAGACTTAACCCCTTGATTCTTGCACCCTACCCACCAACTGGAAAGACTTAACCCTCAGACTCCTCAGCCTATCCACCAGCTTCCTCAGCCTATCCAACAGATTCCTTGCAAGAAGCTGATGGATATGATGAAGGAGTCAGAGGGTTAAGTTTGTGCTTTGCTAGCATGGTTGACAATACAGGATGCTGGTGGACAGGGTGCGGGAATGAAAGGGTTAATTAAAGGCAAAAAGGAAGATGCAAACGGTAGTTTTAAAAAAAAAAAAATTACGGTTTATGCGTGCGATGAATGGTTTTCGCCGGACACGAGAAAACCGTGTTTTTACAACTGAACAACAACTACTGCAGACGGCAAACCTCATTGGATGCACACGAAAAGTGTTCACCTCCTTGGCCAATAGAAACGTGGGTAACACGTGATCTACATCTTCCGGTAAAATTGTTAAAGTGACGTGCTGCCACATTGCACTATTTGTTTGGAGAGGGCAGACGTGGCTGACTGGCTGTGAATCTTAACCGATATCAGGTGAGTTCTTTGCGGACGACAAACGGTTTTAACCGTTAGGCTAGTTGTGTAACAGTGTTCTAAAGACATAATGAATGATAACGTTTATTTCGTAGACTAGACAGCCTACGAATTAAACAGTAGTAGTAGTTGAGGGCTGGCTCGAAGCCTAGGCCTTCTGGCCTTTTAACGCCCTATCTTTTTGTGTTTACGGTTTCCATTCTTACTTGAGCAAATCTTCAGTCTATTTTTTTTAAATAACATTTTGAATTCTGTGTCATCGTCGAGGAAGTTTTTGAATTTATAATGCTGTTAGTAAATTTAATTTCAAAAGGAATTTTAACGTTGTCATTCCTTCTGTCTGCAAAAATATCGACGGGTAAAGATGTGGCAAATGTCAACTTATAACAATTTTTCTTCCCATTGCAAATCGGGCTGTTATGGCTACGTCCCTCAAGACTACGTACAGTGATCCTCCACGGTAGTTCTCCTGTCCCTCACCCTTTTTATGGCTTTACCAAATGTATCGGTGAATTCTTGTGATAGGAATTACATGGAAAGATACTCAGTCAAAAACGAAGTAATATTTTCAATTGCCTTTTTTTTTTTTTTACACCCTGTTTTCATTTTGAACAGTGAATAGACAACAATGTAGTAACATTACAAAACATAAAAATAACAATTTCAATTTATATACATAAGAGCCAAGAGGAACGTTTTTGACATCTGACAACATTAACATAAACATGCAAAACAACAAAACTACCAAAAAGAAAAACATGTTCCATACGTGGGAGAAAATCCAAAGTGAACGTCAAGATTTCAAACATGTCAAAGATGAATTTGTTCTCTATTCAGAAAACTGGTTTATAGTTACCTCATTTGCATCTTAGGAAGAGGCTGTTCCTGTCATTTTCTGCCTCGCTGGTCCATTCATCTCGTTTTCCGTAGGCCTAAGGATGTCCATACTTTCTCCTAAGACTGGTAATTGGACACATATATAATTCTGGACTGCATTTTTGGCTCTATCGAAATGTGCACAGCCAGTTGAACAATTATTTCGCTAGTCCTCGTATACTCTGAGTGGTAGGACTTTAAAATCTACAGAACAGAACTGGTCATTCTATCAATCTATGCTAGAAATGTCCGCTTTTCTATCAACGTTTCTCCTTTGCTGTCATTTCTTCCTATTTTTCTGCCTTGCTAGTCCATTCACCTGTATGTGTTCAATGAAGTCTTATGTACTCTTAGGACTGATAATTGTGTACATGTATTAAGTGTAGTTTTGGCTCTAGGGAAATGAATGCGAAACCAATGTTAATTTACGCCTATTATGTTTTAGTGTCCTTAGTTATGTTTAAAGTTGTACTCATGTTTTTTTTTTTGTATCCTGTGCGATGAATTGGATGGAGTGGTCAATGCCAAGGGCATCTTATGATCTTAGATTATATGCATGGGTGTATTGATCTGTAAATTTTCTCCTTTTTCCTGTTGAATATTATGCGTTATGTGTTGAAAAAGTGATAGCTCTGATACGGCTCTACGCGGTCGGCTGAGATTTAAACAAAAACGTGTCCTTTGATTATGTGCGCGAATGCATTGATACGTGTACTTTTTTTTTTCCGGTTTTGTATGTTTTGAAGCGGTTACAGCCCTCAACGCAGTCAGCTTGGCTTTTGAACAATAACATTATTTTCATGAAAATGTGTATTGCCCAGTGTAGGTTAAAAATCCAATTTTTTTTTCCAGCCAAGAAGTAAAACGTGACGATGACCACCCAATGACATTCAAGCAGCACAAAGACCATGTCGGGTTCAGATCCTGTTTTCTGAATTCGCTGTTTACAGGAGGACGTCTGCTGGCATCAAGTATCAGTCTTGTTTCTGCAGACGGGTGCCACCAGAGCTGTGGTCACATTCAATGGAGGTAAGTTTTGTATTACTGCTGTATCTGCTATCATGGTCTGTTCCTCGACTTTTCTCCTCAGTTTGACCGGAAAATCGAACTGAACGTCTGGCTGTGCGCGTTAAAGGTCCAACAGCAGTTGAAAATCGTGATATGGCTCTAGTATTCATGTAAAATATCCGGCAGATTTAATTCTTGTGCAAAAGTTTGTGTTGCCAGGATTTGAAATGGAAATTGGCGAAGGGAGGGAACTTTGGATGTTGCCGGAATTCAGTTCAGATCGTATTGCGTATGGCTCGGCCGATCACAAGAACCATATCGGTCCGGCACTGAGAGATGTATAACACACACCCGGAGTACTAACACCACGTTAAAGACAACTCCATGTTTAATTAGGTTACTTCCAATCCATCCAGCTGGAAATGGGAAATCGTTCCCTATGGGGGGTCAGGGAAGGTAACGCTGAGATTGGTACCACACTCACTACGCTGGCTCTGAGGAAATCTGAGTTGTCGACGCGCGTCTCCTATCCGACGTTTGTGAAATTTAAACGAAACATTTTGTTTTCCAGGACGAACAGTTTAAAGATTTAAAATGACCTTTTGTACACAATGACAAAGCATTCTAGTAAAAGTGAGATTAAATTTAGTCATTATCATTGCAACGTGATTTTAACAATGTTGACAGATTTGTACACTTTTTCCATTGAATCCTAGAAATGATTTGGTGATTGTGTTCATAATTGAATGTATACCTGGTGTGTGCGCACGCCTGTATGCATGCATGTGCCTGTCTCCAGTGTGGTTTTATTCAATAATTGACTTTGTTTGCAGGTGAAATAGCCAGTAGTGAATCCTCTTTCAAGATGGCGGAATGTGATACACGTCCGTATTTTGTGTCGCTAAAGAAAGGTTAACTGTGACGTGTTGAAGTGCTACATGCAGCTGTGATTAGTGTTGGTGTTTTACCTGTGTGTTGTGCTAACAGATGTGTGGACTGCTTCGTGATCTGAGGTGGGATCTGTTGTGAAGACTTTTTTTTTTTTTTTTTTCTTTTTTCCCCGTCAACAGTGATGGTCAGTTAATTTTAAGTTCAACCGCTGCCTGGTGGGCCCTGCTGTACGCTGTGGCGTGTGGTGGGGATTAATGCTGTCCCGCTAATTGTTGTAGCGGGCTGAGTGTGTGTGACCAGCGTGAGTCATGTATTTTTAAACAATGGACGTACACCCAGCGCGGTGTGCCTAGGATGGCACACTACACAGCAGACTTTATATTTCATCTTTTTTTATTTTCTTTCCAATTTATTTTTCTCAATGTCTGACAATGCGGCCATATACACGCTCTGAGCGCACAGAATAGTTTCCACACTGAAATACAGTACACAAAAGACCCATACCAGGTCACGTTTAATTCTCCTTTTACCAAGTTGCCACTTTGGAGATACGTTGTATTAGAACGATACTGTGGAGCCTACAGACCCCTAAACACAACTTTCACTATTAAAGAAACCACAAAAAACAACAAATCAAATATAAACAACATTCCCAAAACTATTCTTACAAACATACCTCAGGAACTCTGGCATACAATATACATACATACAATTATACCAAGGTGACAGTTATAAAATACTAACTCTGCACATCTACTACACAACAGGAAAAATACTTTTACAAGGAAATTTGTGCCGTGAATGGGTGGACATTGAATTCGACAAACTACAGTGCATTGTGGACAACCTTGCAGCGTGTGATAGTGCTGTGTTAGCAGAGAAGATTTCAGCTAACATCAACGAGCTGTCCACCATGTCCCATCTACCCCCAACATCTCCAGCCATCACTGACAGTCCGAATCAGCTACCCCCCCCTCCTCAACCCCCCTTACATCTGCAATTGATCTTCAGGAGGCACCCGCCATCCCTTCTCCCTCCATCCACACCACCACCAATCCCAGTGCCAACAAATGTGACGCAACGGTCCCCCCTGCCCCATCCAAACCTTCCCCTTCCTCACCTACTGTCACCCAGCCTGAAGCCGACACACTCCGCCCACCTTCCCTCCCCACTCCCCCACCATCAACTGAGAACCAGTGTGTCGTCGCCACTCGTCACTGCCCACCTTCACCTTCCACTGAGAGTCAGACTGAATCGGCCAGTACTACTCTTCCCCATGCTCTCCCTCCCTCCAGTGACACTCAGCTTGAGACAGCCACCACCACCCTTCCCCCTACTCTCCCACCTTCCTTAGAGACCACCACAGAACCAGTCCAGTCCCATTGTTCCCCTACATGTATAGCCGACGACAATGTCCCGTCAACCACTACATGTGACCCAGCAGTAAACAACGCCACCTCCAAAAAATGTACACACAATGCTTGTACAGAAACAATCATCTTCAGGAACAATTGAACACTGCCACACTCGCCATCGCCACAATGCAAACACAAATTCAGACACTCACAAACCAACTGTCCAGCATAGCCAAACAGACTGAAAACAACACTCAGTGTGTAAGTGACTCAGAAGTAAGGCTGAAAAACACAGTGAAAGTAGTGAAAGAACTTATGAGTCAAATACAAGACAATAACTCTAGCCACCAGAGTATACTTGCCAAACTTGACGATCACACCAACAAACTGAAATCCATCAAGGACAGTCAGCAAAACTTTACTTGTGACATCAAGAAACAACTTCAAACAATCAACACTTGCCAACACCTACAACAGACAGACATCAGTACAACAAACAGACAAACCCACTAATCAAACAAAACCCCAACCCACCACTACATGTGAGTCTACCACCACAAAGGACATGTATAACATAAGTACAGCCAACAAGTTTGATGTCCTCTCTGACACTGACAGTTCTGAACAACCTCACGCCACTGTCCCCAGTCCCTCTCAGCCATCATCATCCACTGTCAACAAGAAAACAATGGCTGACCCCCCATCCCCTCTCACTAGTCTCAGGCAGAAAACCATTCCCCCTAACTGTAATACTCTACTGTTGGGTGACTCAGTCTTGGAGAGAGTGGATGAAAGGAAGATGTCAACAGGTGGTAACATTGTCAGGAACCTCTCGGTATCTGGCCTGACAGTCCATCACCTTAGCCAGTGGCTGTCCTCTCGCCCACCATCCCACGACATAACACACGTCACCTTCCACGTCGGCATCAACAGCTGCCATGATGGACCTGTATCAGGAGAGCAATGGGGAAGATTACTTCGTCTCCTGAGAAAATCTTTCCCCAGTGCTACACTTGCAGCTTCTTCCATTGTCCCTCCCTTTGGCCAACACCCCTTGAAAGAAGCTGCATCACGGTCCACAGCCTCACTTCGGCGCTCCTGTGAACAAGAAGGAATACTGTTCATCAACAACACCCCTTCCTTCCTAACCAAATCAGGTGCACCAAGAAAAGATATGTACCGTGATTCAGTTCACCCAAGTGCTAAAGGATCTAAATCTCTTGCACTAAACATCCGTTCCTATGATGTTCAAAACCCCTGTTATGGCCCCAATTCTCCAATACGCCCACCTCTTATCTCAACCCCCCCAACAGCCCCCAAACCCCTGCATTACCAACACCCATCTCCAATCTCTAACAATCTACAATACCCACCTGCAGTCTCCAACCATCGACAACACCAATCTCCAGTCTACAATCACCTACAACATCCATCTCCAAACTCCAAAAATCTCCAGCACCTGTCTCCAGTTTACAGCCATCTACAACTCCCATGTGCAGTCCCCAGCCGTCTTCAGCACCCATCTCTAATATCCAGCCACCCACAACACCCACCTGCAGTCCCCAGCTCCAGCCATCTACAACACCCACCTGCAGTCCCCGCTGGTGTCAGTGCGGAGCAGAACAACACACAGTATCATGCTGAATTCCCCTGCATGACTACAAGACACCCCAAATCACCTGCAGTTCAACAAATGCTGGGATCAAGTGCTACAGCAATAACTTCCCAACAGAATTGTGTAGATCCTGCATCTATCATCAGTGCACTGGTGCAGGTGCTAAAACCTTTTATGAATTAATCTTCTTTTATTATTTTCATTTCTCTACCTATTTGTTTATTCATTTATTCACTTATTTATTTAGCTATTTAGCTACTTAGTTTACTTTCTTACTTTTAAATATCTTTCTATACCTCTTCTCCACGTTCTTAATATTTATTTGCTTCTGCTGTGTTGTGACCTGCTGCCATCTCCACCTTGTTGGTGTCGCATATTACCTGGGGACAACTTATTTACATTGATACTGTGTTGTGCTATAACTTTGAATGAGATTGACACTGAGACTTACAGACATAATTATTTAATTGACTTGGTCAGTTCAACCGACGGTTGAAACTGACTTGTTTTGGGTGGTGTTAATACCACCTAATTTTCTACAGCTGTGTCTGCCTGTGCCCAGTGTTAGGTGGAGACAAGTATTGCACTGCGAGAGACGCTCAGTATATCCTCAGTGCAGCCTTTATTTTATTTTAGTTTACTTACTTATCTTTTTGTTCTGATTTTGTTTTGTTTTTCTCTGAAGACTGACAGTGTGTATACCTGTAGTCAGTCTTGGCTGAACTGTCAAGAAACAAAAGACTCTGCACTGTTACATTTTGTTTTCATCAGTGTATAATATCATTGTTCACACTTTGTATTAGGGGTAGACCAATTTCTTTTTTTCTACCCTCTCTTCATATATTTCACTTCAGCGTGCAGACGCAGTGTTGAAATCACCAATGACCACATTCACTCGAAAAAAACAGGATCTGCGTGTTGGTCATGTTAATGTCTATCATCTCCAAAACAAAGTATCAGACCTGTGCGTGTTCCTACACAAACAAAATTATTACCATTTGTACGGTGTGACCGAGACACGACTAGCACCTCATATTACAGATGAAGCTATAGCAATCCCAGACTATTCTGTAATCGGGCGAGATCCCTCATGCCATGGAGAAACTGGAGTTGCGCTTTACATCCACCGAGATATTCAACAAATAACCAACAGACGTTATGACTTAGAAACCAAAGAAGTTGAATGTATCTGGGTGGAGCTAAAGCCTTCTGCAACAACTCCACCTTTACTTATCGGTATTTTATATAGAAATCCCAGGAGCACATACGAATGGCATGACCACTTTCTAAAGATGATGGACAAATTGTGTCAACGACATACAGACATTCTAATGTTAGGTGACTTTAATTTTGACCTACTCACTCCACAACCCGCATGGCAGTCAACGACCACCCTGGTTGGCCTAAAACAATTAATCAAAGATCCAACAAGAATCACAGCAACATCAGAAACACTCTTAGATCATATCTATACAAACAAACCAGAGGCAATAATTAATGCAGCTGTAGATGATTTAAGCATAAGTGATCATCAACCTGTAAACTGCACCTGGTCAGCCAAAGTTCAAAAAATAAAAAAGAATAATCATACATGTATAACATATAGATCATTCAAACACTTTGATGAGGATGCATTCCTCTCTGATCTTGGTAGAGTAGAGTTCAGTAGTGTGTTTAGTACTAGTAATCCTAACGAAGCCCTAGACATTTGGTACAACTTGTTCACGACTGTCCTAAATAAACATGCCCCACTACGACGGAAAAGAGTAAAGCATCCAACAATGCCCCCATGGCTGTCAACAGACATTATCAATGCGATGTCATTACGAGATAAACTCAAGAAAGAAAAACGCTTCATTGAATACAAAACGATGCGTAATAAGGTAAAATCAATGGTCCGTCAAGCCAAGAAGTCTCTCTTTGATCGACTGGTAAAAAACAAAGATGTATCATCACTATGGAGAGCAATGAACTTAGTTATTAAGGGAAGTGGGAAAAAGCTCCCAGGCACGCCTCTGTTTCACAGCAAACAAATTCAATGATCATTTTCTGTCAGTATCAGAACTACTAACCCGTTCTATTTCTAACTGTGATCAATGTCCCCTCTGAAAATCTGGTTAACTTTTGCAAAGAGAGGACCAATAATACAAGTTCATTTAGTATTCCCAGTATAGCAGTCCATGAAACTGGAATGTATATAAATAAAATGAATAATAAAAAATCATCAGGACCAGATGAAATCGGTCCCAAAATACTAAAACTGTCTCTGCCCTACATCACGGAACCACTTACATATATTTACAACATCAGCATAAAAAACAACGTATTCCCCAGAGCTCTAAAACAGGCCAAAGTTGTACCCTTACCAAAAACAAAAGATCTTTCACAAATAAATAATTACAGGCCAATTTCTCTTCTCTCTGTCCTGTCAAAGCCTTTAGAAAAACATATCCATAAACATCTTTCAGACTACCTGGAAACCAAAAGTATTCTTCACCCACTGCAATCTGGTTTCCGTCAGAACCACTCTTGTCATACAGCCCTAACACGGCTTGCTGACACCTGGTTATTAGCCATGAATGACTGCAAATTAACTGGAGCAGTATTTCTAGACTTTAAAAAGGCTTTTGATCTCGTTGATCATGATATCTTACTAGCTAAATTAGAACGTACCTTGCCAACGACTCAACAGTTTCATTTTTCAATTCCTACTTTCATGAACGCAAACAAAAAGTACATCTTAATGGATCATATTCATCCGAGGGTCATGTGAAATGTGGCGTTCCTCAAGGATCAATCTTAGGACCCATTCTGTTTTCTGTATTCATAAATGACTTACCACTTCATATATCTGATCCCACAGTTCACTGTGATATGTTCGCTGATGACGGAACAATCCATACACAAGACACAAGCATAGCGACTGTAAACACACGTTTACAAAAGAGCCTAAATGAAATTTCTGATTGGTGTGCTAAAAACGCCATGGCTTTGAACCCTACGAAAACTGAATGTATGGTTATATGCACACGCCAAAAACGGCAGCTTGGCCCTCTGTCACTCAATCTGTCTTTGAGAGGTAATTCTATTGCACAAATACCTGAACACCGTCTACTGGGAGTTCTCATTGATCATAATCTTACCTGGCAAAACCACATTGATTATTTATGCAGGATTATCTCCAAGAACTTATTTCTGTCCAAATTAAGATATCTAACGGATACAAACACACGCCAATTATTTTATAATGCTCATATTAAATCGCACATAGATTATGCCTCTACACTGTGGGATAGCTCATGTGAAGTTCATCTAAAAAAATTGAACACCTTACATAGGAGGGCAGCAAAACTTATCATGCCAGATCCCACTTTAACAACAGATGAAAAACGTAAACAGTTAGGAATCCTCCCTCTAAAGTCACACTTAATGTTCAATAAAGGTATCACAATGTTTAAAGTATCAAAAAGGAATGTTCCGCAATATCTTCTCAATTTGTTTAATCAGAATGTGCGATCATACTCAAACTCAAGACAAAATCAATTCAAAATTATCCGTCCAAGAATTGACATATATAAAAATAGTTTATCGTTTTCTGGTGAACAACTATGGAACACCCTCCCCCCAAATATCACAAACACTCAATCACTCTCTTCCTTCAAAGTTACTTTATTTAAATACCTTACGTCAGTGTCGTAGATTACCTCAGTTAGCAACAATAACGTCAGCTGCCTTTCAACCTATGACATCTAATCTAGTCAATGTGTGTGTGTGTGTGTGTATGCACAATAATTCGTGTTCTTTTTTTTTTTTTTTTTTTTTTTCTTTTTTCTCTCTTTAACATTATTGATATTTTAACAGTTCAAACTGCCAACCAGTATTTATTTCTGTATTATATGCGATGATTTGTTGACTCTATGACGTGTTTGATTGTCTTGCTTCTTCTTTATTTCTCATTGCCTTTGTTCATTTTGTTTGTTCGTTTTTTGCTTTGCTTGCTTGCCCATCTTATCTGTTAGCCATATTGTCTGTTTGTTTGGTTGGCTCTTATCTGCTGTCTGTATTTGTCACTTTTCTCCAACTGTTATCCGTATCATGCTTGTATCTCTCTTCTCCTATCAAGAAAAACGGCGCTTGATTATGGTTACTATTCTTGATTTATTTATGTCTTATTACATGAATTATTGATTTGTTTACACATGTATGATATTTCTATTATAGCCTACATATGCGTTTATCATTACTGTAATTTCCTATTGTCGAAAGTAACATTTACTTTATCTATCTATACATTTGTCTATTTGACTTCATATCATCTGTTGATTTTCTGTCTCCTGTAGAATTTTGTGTTTATGCCTTCAATCGACCCAATGTTTGCTAACCCCCCCCCCCCTTTTTTTTTTTTTTTTTCCTTCCTCCCCTTAATCATCCTTCTGAACTGCTCTTTTTTCTACCTCCATTTATTATCTTTGGGTTTAGTAGCAGTAGTAGTAGTAGTGGTAGTAGTGGTAATTGTTGTTTGTAACAGTGTTAATATTTTTTGTGTGTAATCAGAAAATTGATTTCATCTTCTTTGATATAATTGTAAGAACATTAGTCTATTTGACGCTTGATTTATCTTCTATAAATTTGTCACATGTAATGTTTCTTCTCCCTCTATTTCATTTTATTTTGTTTTATCTTATTACTATTTTGTTTACTGTGTTTTCCTCTCCTCCTCCTCCTCTTCCTTCTTCTTCTTCCTCTTCTTCGTCTTATTTTTATTAATATCACTATCAACATTATCTTTCTTTATTTACTTATCATTATCTACCTACTCATCTATCTGTCTATACTATCTACCTCTCTCTCTCTCTATCTATCTCTCTATCTATCTATCTATCTATCTACCTATCTCTAAGTGGTGACTGTACGTTTCTTGATTTCATTGTATCTTAATTTTAGTATTCAACATGTATTTTCCTTAAGCTGTATTTGTTACTGTAAACAAATGTCATGTGTATAG
Source organism: Monoplex corrugatus (assembly GCA_030674185.1). NCBI lineage: Eukaryota > Metazoa > Mollusca > Gastropoda > Littorinimorpha > Ranellidae > Monoplex > Monoplex corrugatus. The sequence continues at coordinate 5,243 of JAPXFY010004669.1, read as the reverse complement.
AATAGCAACGGCAAGTTTGAAAAATGGCTTCTAGCCAATAGCTTTTACCGTTGAAAAATAAAGCATCATTGTCATTGTCATTGTCCCTTGACCTCCCTCCACCGCCCTCCCTCCCTCTCCTTCCCTCCATCCCTCTCCTTCCCTGACCTTGTGTTTTCACATCCCTCCTCTCTCCCTCCCTCCCTTTACCTCCCTCCCTCTACCTCCCTCCCTCTCCTTCCCTGACCTTGCACTTTCACATCCGTCCTCTCTCCCTCCCTCCCTTTACCTCCCTCCCTCTCCTTCCCTGACCTTGTGCTTTCACATCCATCCTCTCTCCCTCCCTTTACCTCCCTCCATCCCTCTCCTTCCCTGACCTTGCACTTTCACATCCCTCCTCTCTCCCTCCCTTTACCTCCCTCCTTCCCTGACCTTGCACTTTCACATCCCTCCTCTCTGTCCCTCCCTTTACCTCCCTCCCTCTCCTTGCTATCTTATTAGTCTTCCCAGTCGCCATTTTACTATGTCGCTCATAAGGTCAGTGTTGTATGTTCAAAACGAGGGATGGTGTCTGAGGAACCTGGCCTGCAGGCGCCCCCTACCAACTATAGCTACGAACTCTACCTTGGTTTTGCTTGTACTGATCCTGCTTCTGCTGGACAGTCGCTGTCATTAGGTGCCCTGCCGCTTGGCGTTGGCGACCATGGATTAACAACCATCTCTATATCGTTGCCCCTAGCATCTCCCCCCACCCTCATCACCAGCCACTCTGGAAGTCCGCCCAGCATTTTCTTCCTGGGTCTACCTGGTGCTCTTTCCCTCCAGCTTTGCCGTTGTGACCAGGTGCTCCGAATCCCCCTTACTCATAAAATGGCCTATAAATGTTTCTTTTCCTAATCTTCCTTATGAGTGATCTACTTGTCTGCCTCCATCAGGACTGTCTCGTTTGTTTTCTTTGCTGTCCATGGAACTCTCAACATTCTTCTGAGAAACCACATCTCGGCTACCTCAATCTTGCTCTGGCTTTGCTTGCTGACTGTCCACGCCTCGCATCCGTACAACAGTATTGGTTCTATATAACATTCAAGGACTCTTTCTGATGTTAATTGATAGGCATTTGTTGGTAGCTGTTGTGTGCTATTGAAATGTGACTGTGGTGTATGTGCATGGTCACCAACTTGCTTTGTTCTGGGCAGTTTTTTTTCCATCTGGTGTTGATGCTTCATCTGAGGTCAGTCCCCACCCCCCGCCCCCACACTTGGTGGGGATGCCGGGGGCGCTTTCAGTATAGTGTGCCCACCTTCTGGAAACTGTGCTCGAAATGTCCCCTTTTCTGTCACTCTTTGTTTCTGACTTGTTCTTTTGCTTTGTCATTTCTACCTATCATTTTTTCTGCCTTGCTGATCCATTCACCTGTATGTGTTCAATAAAGCCTTGCGTATTTTTTCTTAGTATTGGTACATGTATTTAGTGCATTTTAGGCTCTTTGGAGGTGACATGTAGAAATTTTAGGTGATTTCGGCCAGTTTTTTTTGTTTTGGTGTCCTTGGGTATGCTTATATTTGTATTCAGGTGGTTTTTTTAAATGCCCTGTGCGATAAATTGGACGGAATGGTCAACGCCGGGGGCATGTCCTTGGATTATGTATGCAAATGCATTGATATGTGTGCTTATTTTTTTTCCTGTTGAAGTTTTGTATGTTTTGAAGCGGTTGTAGCCCGGATAAGGCTCTGTGCAGTCGCCTGGGCTTTAAACAGTAAACAGAAATGAACAGGTGTTAACCCTATTGTCTTTATAATGGTACTTGTGGTTTTGGGGTCGGTCCAAGGGCCATGGGAGGCGCGTGTGTGGTGGTATATTTTTACGAGCGGGGATTCTGCAGTGTCTTCTGTGGTTATCTACCGTTGTACAGGCCAAAGGAGGGTCAATCAGCTTCTTGAGCCAGATGTATTTTCTGAAGAGTTATGTCCTTTGGTAGCGCAAACTATGTTAGATTTGGGAAGTTCCACAACATGGGAGATAATTCCTACGTGACTCAAGAGTTATGTCCTTTGGTTGGTATTTTCTGTAGTTGCTTGGTCTATTTTTACGTTCACTTGTACCGGGAACTGTCACGTGGGGAGATTAAACTGGCGGTCTGCTGCTAGAGGGAAAGCTAGTGTAGTCAGTAGTGTGGATGTAGGTTTTGCCACTCCATCCAGCACTGCCATGGTCTTTCGCATGGCTTTGGAGCAGGAGCATCTGTAAGCTCGAAGGGCTTGCTGGTTGACTGATATTCCGGTCAGGTGTCACTCTTCAGTACTAGTTTTTTTATCCGATGGTAAAATCATTAGGTGCCTTGCCGCATGGCGTTGAAGATTGACTTCCATCTGTCTCTAACTCTTGTCTCAAGCATCTCTTCCACCCTCCTGTCTTCAGCCACTCTGCAAGTCTGTCTAGTATCTTCTCCCTGGGTCTACCCGGTGCTCTCCTTCCCTCCAGCTTTCCCGTTGTGACCAGGTGCTCCAATTACCCTTTCCTCATAAAATGGCCTATGCATGTTGCCTGCCTTTTCCTAATCTTCCTTATGATGACTACTTGAGTGTGCCTCCATCAAGACTGTCTCGTTTGCTTTCTTTGCTGTCCATGGAACTCTCAAAATCCTTAGAAACCACATCTCGGCTGCCTCAATCTTGTTCTGGCTTTGCTAACGGTAACGGTAAAATATCGGTTAGAAATGACACAGGACGTAGACGAAACAGCCATGCGCAGTTTTTTGTCTAACTGATCGAGACAGAAAAATGTCAGGACATTGACAAATTCTGACCAGCCTTTGTCTCGAACTTAAAAAGACAATGTCACCAAATATGACAGAAGAGGGACAACAGCAACAGGATCAGTTGGGTTCCATGAATCAGCACTTAGTACTGATGGCGCATGTACTTGTGTAATTGTACTGTTCTAAGACGTTAAACTGACCGATTAAATCAAAACGATCCTAAGCCAGAACCCAAACGTAAACCAGAACTAAACTAAACTTGAGTCAGAACTAAACTTGAGTCAGAACTAAACTTGAGTCAGAACTAAACTTGAGCCGAACTAAACTTGAGCCAGAACTAAACTTGAGCCGAACTAAAGAAAATTAAGCCAGAACTAAACTAAACTAAACTTAAGCCAGAACTAAAATTAAGCCAGAACTAAACATTAAGCAGAACTACTAATAGAGCCAAACGTAAACCAGAGCTAAACTTAAACTAGAGCAAAACCAGAGCTAAACTTAGAGCTAAACCAGAGCTAAACTGAAACCAGAAGTAAATCCAAAACAGATAAAATTGAAACTCAAAAATGAACGTAAAGCCAATCCAAACTTGCACTAAACTTAAACCAAACTCAAAACGAACTTAAACTCAAATCTAACTAAAAACTCAAAACCTAAAACTCAAAATAACTCAAAGCTAAACTTAAAATTCAAATCGAAACTTAAAACGCAAACCTCAAAGACAAATCAAAAATAAACTCAAACCGAAACTTAAAACTCAAAACCGAAACTTTAAACTCAAATCGAAACTTAAAACACAAAATAAAACCTAAACCGAAATAATCTTATACCAAAACTAAACTTAAGCAAACTTTAAACTCAAACTGACACTAAACTCAAATCTAAACTATGCTGAAACCGAAACTAAATATAAAACCGAATCTAAAGATAATAAACAATAGAAAGAAATCTGCACATTCTAAACATAAAAGGAAATCTAAACATTAAAAATAATAAAAACAAAACTAAACATTGAAACGAAATATTAAACCGAAACTACACATCAAAATTGAATTAACAATAAAACATGCATGTAATCAATAACACCAAATGTAATCTAAAAATAAACCAAACCAAAATCTTAAATTAACACAAACATTGAACAAAATGCTTTAAAACCAAAACCAAATCAAAACGTGAGAAAATTGAACAAGACCCAAAATCAAAGCACATTATTTTCAAGAAATTGCCTGGTGTAGAAACTACACAGAGGTAATAATACATTGTCAAAAAAACAAAAAACAAATCCAAACACTAAATAAAATCAAATGGAAACAAAATAAAAAAACAACAAAAAAAAAAAACGAAAACGAAAGCCTCAAAGTAAATCAAAACATAATAAAACAAAACAAGAAAATAGGAAACGTGTGAAATACAAACACAATATTAACCTGTTTGTGCCTTATCGTTTACTTAATATTTTAAATAGATAAATTAAACAAGGACAATGTTTCTATAGAGAAACAAAATGGAACCCAACTAATACTGTGTGATTAACATAGCATTTCACAAAATATCTACATTTTAGTTCAGAGCACTTGGACATTTTGGCTTGGATTCGTTTATAAAACGAGAAAGCGAGGGTTTTTTCCTCCTGCCTGAAACTGTCATAAGCTTACACCCCCTCCCCCTCCCTCCCGTGAGGATGCTGGGGGCTCTTTCAGTATAGTGTCCCCACCTTCTGGAAGTGAAGTGCTAGAAATTCCTCTTTTACTGTCTTTGTTTCTGCCTGGTCAACGCCAGGGGCATGTGCTTAGATCATGTGCGCAAATGCATTGATATATATTCAGCAAGCAAAGCCAGAGCAAGATTGAGGCAGCTGAGATGTGGTTTCTCAGAAGAATGATGAGTTCCATGGACAGCAAAGAAAACAAACGAGACAGTCTTGATGGAGGCAACACAAGTAGATCACTCATAAGGAAGATTAGTAAAAGACAGACATTTATAGGCCATTTTATGAGGAAGGGGGATTTGGAGCACCTGGTCACAACGGGAAAGTTGGAGGGAAAGGGCACCAGGGAGAGAATGCTGGACGGACTTGCAGAGTGGCTGGGGATGAGGGTGGGGGAGATGCTAGGGGCAACGAGAGATAGAGATGGTTGGAAGTCCATGGTCGCCAACGACCATGCGGCAGGGCACCATGATGATATGTATTTAATTTTTTTCCTGTTGAAGTTTTGTATGTTTTGAAGCAGTTGTAGCTCTTGATGTGGCTCTATGCAGTCGGCTGGGCTTTAAACAATAAGCTTTAATGACTACCAGGCTAAAGGTATCTCTCAGTAAAATGGCTACTCACTTGCGCAGCTTTCATTGGCGATCCAGCCGACTTCTTCAGCGCAACTGCTGGGTTGAGGTCTGGCTACAGTGCGCACCGCCGTGAGCGAACTCACGACAGCGCGACTGAACGAGTGAGGAGTACACTGAAGGCAGGTTGTGTCTGCCCCGGTCACGGTTGAGGGGGGTTCTT
>JAPXFY010004668.1:7500-17263 GCA_030674185.1 Monoplex corrugatus | reverse complement strand
TCTCAGAAAGCCCCCTGTTTATGCAATTTTCTCAGAAAACGCTTTTTTATGCAATTTTCTCGAAAGTGCTGTTTATGCTTTTTTTCTCAAAAATGCTGTTTTGGGGGCTTTTTTCTTTTTTCTTTTGGTCTTGTGATCTTGACTCTAGCGAAATGACTTCCAAACTTATCTATTCAAGATTCGTCTAAAGGTTCATATGACTGACCTCAATGGGGTACACATTTATCCACACACGGCTGAGAAAATCCTGTGAACAGTTTGGTCACGAAGAGATAGACAGAGAGGCAGACATACAGACACACACACACACACACACACAACACACACACACACACGCACGCACGCGCGCACGCACGCACACACACACACACACACACACACACATCTCCGTCCAGTTGAAATGAAACAATTTACATGTTTTAAACACGAAGAGAGAGAGAGAGATGGAGAGGAGAGAGAGAGATAGAGACAGAGAGAGACAGAGAGACAGAGACAGAGAGAGACAGACAGACAGATAGCCAGCCAGCCAGCCAGCCAGACAGAGACAGAGAGAAAAAGGAAAAGAAAGAGAAATAGAAAGAGAGAGAAAGAGAAGAAAGGAAGCACTGGAAATTGATCCAGCAAAGAACTACTGGATATGCAAATGAGTGTCTGATCACGTTGCCTCCTGATTGGCTATATTGGTTCCTGCAGGCTTTTGATTGGCCAAACTTTGTTGGCACTTTCTTCTTCCTTCCGGCTGAGAGAGAGGGGGGGAGAGGGGGAAATGGGGAGGGATGGGGTAGAGGGAAGAGACTGCCAGCAGACAGAGGTTCAAAGAGAGAGACAGAGGGGGGGGGGGGAGGAAGAATGCGAGAAGTGCATCCGAAAGCAGAGAGAGAGAGAAAGGAAATGAGGGGGGAAAACAGATAGAGAGACAATGAAAGAGAGAGAAGGAGGAGAAAGCGGAGAGAGAGAGAGAGGGGGGGGAGGAATAGAGAAAGAGAGAGAGAGAATGAAAATGAAAGCGAGAGATGTATGTGCGAGAGTCAGAGAGAGAGAGAGAGAGAGAATGAAAATAAGAGCGAGAGATGTTTGTGCGAAAGTGAGAGAGAGAGTGAGTGAGTGAGAGAGAGAGAAAGAGAGAGAGAGAGAGCAACAGATGTATGTGCGAGAGTAAGAGTGAGTGATAGTGTGTGTGAGTGAGAGAGAGACAGAACAGAGAGAGAGAGAGAGAGAGAGAGAGAGAGAATGAGAGCGAGAGATGTATGTGTGAGAGAGAGAGACAGACAGACAGACAGAGACAGAGAGAGTGAGACAGAGTGTCACAGACAGCCAGTCAGCCAGCCAGCCAGCCAGCCAGCAAGCAAGCAAGCAAGCCAGACAGACAGACAGACAGACAGACAGGCAGACAGACAGACAGACAGACAGACAGACAGACAGATGAACAGACAGAAAGATACGTAGAAATTTGCAGGTCTGTTATTCGCCCAAGAGAACTTTTTAATTTTAAGGTGACAATATGTGGGATAATGGAAGGTGAGGTGATTTATAAACATGCCCTCCTGCTGGTAGCTGTCTTGTCGCATTTCTCTCCCCACGACAGAAGAAAAACACGGAGAGGATTTAAACTAATTGGCGAGAGGTTGTTTAGTGATCACGTGTGCGGGGAGAGGTGTTTGTGTATCTACGCGTGTAGGAGGGGGGTGTGTGTGTGTAGAATTTATATATCTGTCTGTCTATCTATGTCGGTTTGTCTGTCTATCTGTCTGTCTGTCTGTCTATGACGTCTGTCTGTCTATCTATCTATCGATCTATCTATCTATCTGTCTGTCTGTCTGTCTACCTATCTATCTATCTATCTGTCTGTCTGTCTGTCTATCTATCTGTCTATCTATCTGTCTATCTATCTGTCTATCTATCTATCTATCTATCTATCTGTCTATCTGTCAATCTGCCCGTCTGTATGTCCGTCTATCTGTCGTCTGTCCATCTGTCTGTCTGTCCATTCTGTCTCTGTCATGTATAACACCATCACCACCAAGTACAGACTGTACAAGTTACAGATAGTCTCCATCATGTACAACACTATCACCACCATGTACAGACTGTACAACACCATCACCACCAAGTACAGACTATCCGTCTTTTTTATCTATCTATCTGTCTATCTGTCTATCCATCCATCTATCTATCTATGTGTGCGTTTGTGCGTGTACGTGAACGTACGAATGTGCTTGTATGTGTGAGTAGCAGTATGGAAACTGTGCAGAAAGAATATTCTCACATGTTTACATTTATAATCGTTACTTGTGCGTTTATTTGATATATTGATCTTATTTTCATCATCTTTAAAAATCCCGATTTATAGTTATTTCATGTGAAATGTGTCTGGCTGAAGATGAGTTAATATATAGCATTAATCAGGCAAACACATTCCAACAATTCTGTATCCATTAATCAGGCAAACACATTCCAACAATTTTGTATCCATTAATCTGGCAAACACATTCCAACAATTCTGTATCCATTAATCAGGCAAACACATTCCAACAATTCTGTATCCATTAATCTGGCAAACACATTCCAACAATACTGTATCCATTAATCTGGCAAACACATTCCAACAATACTGTATCCATTAATCTGGCAAACACATTCCAACAATTCTGTATCCATTAATCTGGCAAACACATTCCAACAATACTGTATCCATTAATCTGGCAAACACATTCCAACAATTCTGTATCCATTAATCTGGCAAACACATTCCAACAATTCTGTATCCATTAATCTGGCAAACACATTCCAACAATACTGTATCCATTAATCAGGCAAACACATTCCAACAATTCTGTATCCATTAATCTGGCAAACACATTCCAACAATTCTGTATCCATTAATCTGGCAAACACATTCCAACAATACTGTATCCATTAATCTGGCAAACACATTCCAACAATTCTGTATCCATTAATCTGGCAAACACATTCCAACAATACTGTATCCATTAATCTGGCAAACACATTCCAACAATTCTGTATCCATTAATCTGGCAAACACATTCCAACAATACTGTATCCATTAATCTGGCAAACACATTCCAACAATTCTGCATCCATTAATCTGGCAAACACATTCCAACAATTCTGTATCCATTAATCTGGCAAACACATTCCAACAATACTGTATCCATTAATCAGGCAAACACATTCCAACAATTCTGCATCCATTAATCTGGCAAACACATTCCAACAATTCTGTATCCATTAATCTGGCAAACACATTCCAACAATTCTGTATCCATTAATCTGGCAAACACATTCCAACAATTCTGTATCCATTAATCTGGCAAACACATTCCAGCAATACTGTATCCATTAATCAGGCAAACACATTCCAACAATTCTGTATCCATTAATCTGGCAAACACATTCGAACAATCTGAGTAATTTTCAGCTAACAACGACTATGTTGTAAAATGAACGACAAAAAAAAAAAAAAAAAAAATAAAGAAAGAAAAGAAAAAAGAAAATAAACCCTCAAAGCTTGCATTCATCATCACGATCACCATCACCGTCATAGCCATCATCGTCATCATCATCATTATTATCACCATCATCATCGTTATCATCATCATCGACATAACTACTGTTTCGTCGTCATAATCGTCGATGGTGTTATGATTTCTCTGCAGTTATTGTCATTGCTGTTGTAATGATTGGTATTGTTATGTGGTGGTGGTGGTGGTAGTGGTGGTGGTGGTGGTGGTGATGTATTTTAATTCAGTTCCTTTTAACCCTTTGACTCTCGCAGCCTATCCACCAACCGCAAAAAAATTAATCCTTTGGCTTCCTCGCCCTATCCATCAGCTTAACTCAGGAAGCTGGTGGACAGGGGCATGGTGTCAAAAGGTTAAGTTTTTGCTTTGCAATCATTGATGAAAACGCAGGATGCTAGGGGACAAGGGTGCGGGAGTCCAAGGGTTAATTTATCACGTATATTTTCCTGATTCTTTATCGGCGTTTTCTTTGAATTTTTTTTACTTTTAGTTTTTAGTCACATTGAGCTGATCGTAACGTCATTAATTACAAAGCTTCCCATCTTGCTGACCTGGGCGGGATTTTTGTTTTTTTGTTTTGTTTTTGTCTTGTTTTGTTTTGTTTTGTTTGTTTTGACGGATGTAATCAGAAGCCCACGTGTTGTTCTTTTTCAGTTCATTAATGCCCCACGCTCCGTGTGTGTGTTGCTGGCATTTCATTATCATGTGTGTGCTGGGCACAGCTGGCAGTAAGGTCACACCACCACCATCATCATCACCACACACACACAAACACCCCCCCCCCCTCTCTCTCTGTGACTCTCCCAAACACATCTCTTTCTCTCTGTGACTCTCGCAAACATCTCTCTTTCTGTCTCTCTGACTCTCTCTCTCTCTCTTTGACTCTTGCAAACATCTCTCTTTCTGTCTCTCTGACTCTCTCTTTCTTTCTCTCTTTCTCTCTCTAACCCTCATACATCTCTGTCTCTGTCTGTCTGTCTGTCTCTCTCTCTGTGACTCTCGCACATCTCTCTCTCTCTCTCTCTCTCTCTCTCTCTCTCATTCTCTCGTTCGCTCGCTCGCTCGCACTCTCGCTCTCTTCTATCTATCTGTTTGTCTGTTTGTCTGTCTGTCCTTCTCTGCCTCTCTCTGTGTATCTATCTATCTACATATCTACCTATCTATCTACCTATCTACCTATCTATCTATCTATCAATCCATCTATCTATAACTATCTATCTATCTATAACTATCTATCTATCTATAACTATATATCTATAACTATCTATCTATCTATCTATAACTATCTAACTGGGCCGAAACACTTGTCTAAAGGGGGTTACTTCTCTGAAGACCTTCTGTTGTCTAGCTCTCCCTAGAGTTTCTTTCTACCTGCACATGGTCAATCCATTGACTTCCGGGAATAGTTCGGAGGACATTCGGGAAAGACCGAAGGACACTGGGAAAGACTAGACCTGCGGGCTTTGTGGGTTGGCTTCCCACCTTGCCTTTGATAACATGCCACGAGTTCTTTAAATGAAAGATGCTCCCAGGATTCACCGAAAGGGGGAGAGAATGATGAATCCATCGGCACAGACTCCATCACGACTGGAAACGCACAACGGATCATGATTAATGACCAGATGGAATTTCCGCGTGCGTGTGGAAGGAGATTCACCACCAAACGCGGCATGAAGATCCACAGGACAAAAATGGGCTGTTTGAAGACACATACGAACCAGCAGCAGCGCACTGCGATAGCAGGTGAGACGTTGGATGATCAAGGCCAGGATTTAAACCATAGTGCCAAGGACATCCACGCTGACGGTTCTGATGCGGATTTTGCACAAGCTCTTAACGCCAAACGTGGAAAACTCAATTTGCCGCCTGCCGGTGCAAAAGAACAATGGGAGAAATTAGATGAGGAACTTGTCCTTAAGCTGAATGCGCTAATAGGGAACAGTACGCTGGAACACAAACTTGACACATACGGAGACATCATATACTCTATCTGCAGGGACACTTATGGAGTGAAGCAGCCAAAGACAAAAACGCCTCCCCAGAAATCCAGAAGACAGCAACAGATGGAGAGCATCCGGAGGGAGAAAAGGAAGCTTAAAAAGCGAATGAAAACTGCCTCAGAATTCGAGAAGCAAGGGCTCCTAGAACTCTGGAAAGATCTGAAAGCCAAACACAATGCTCTCAGCAAAGTGGAATCAGCAAGGCGAAGAAAGAGCAAAAAGAAGAAGACTCAAGATCGTTTCTTCAAAGATCCCTTTGACTTTGCAAGAAAGCTGTTTGAACAACCCAAATCAGGGACTCTCACAGTGGGCAAGGAAACCCTAGAGCAGCATCTCAGGGAAACATATTCCGATTCTCAGCGCGAGGCACCACTTGAAATCCAGAATCTGGTTTGGCCTGCAGCGCCAGAAGGAAAATTCAATAACAAACCACCAACACTGGATGAAGTGAAGAACGTAGTAAAGAAAGCCAGAGCCAAGTCAGCACCTGGACCAAACGGAATACCATACCTGCTCTACAAGAAATGCCCAAAAGTGCTCGAGTGGCTCCACAAGATGATTCGATCAGCATGGAGGAACCAGAAGATCAGCGACCAATGGATGAGAGCTGAAGGAGTGTACATTCCGAAGGAGCAGAACTCCAGCAGCATCAATCAGTTCAGGCCAATATCACTTCTGAACGTCGAGGGGAAAATCTTCTTCTCTGTTATGGCAGCAAGATTGACAAAATACCTGACTGAAAACAAGTATCTGGATATGTCAATCCAAAAGGGAGGCATACCAGGAATGCCTGGATGCTTGGAACATGCCACGTTGATTTGGGATGCCATCCAAAAAGCAAGAACAGAGAAGAGAGACATTGACGTAGTTTGGCTTGATCTGGCGAATGCATATGGATCAGTTCCACACGATATGATCCAGCTGGCTCTTGAAATGTATCACATCCCAGAAAACATCCGAACAATGCTGAGGAAGTATTTCCAAGGGTTCTCAATGCGGTTCTCTACCAAAGAATACACCACGGACTGGATAGACCTAGAGGTGGGCATTGCAATGGGCTGTGCAATCTCTCCCATACTCTTCGTGTTGGCAATGGAAGTCATCTTGAAAGCTGCAATAAAGAGTTCAGGTCCAGTGAATCTGGGAGATGGATACCAGATGCCTCCTCTGAAAGCTTTCATGGATGACACAACAGTCTTGTCCACGGATGAGGAAGAGACACACCGAATCTTAAAGCAGCTGGATGAGCTGGTGGCCTCTTCAAGAATGAGGTTCAAACCTAAGAAATCCCGAAGTCTCTCACTGCGAAAAGGAAAAGTGGCAGATTCAGTCAAATTCATGGTAGCCAACCAAGCCATCCCCACTGTCACAGAAGAGCCAGTAAAAAGTCTCGGAAGATGGTATGATGACTCCCTGAAAGACACACAAAGGGGATGTGAAACCAAGCAAACAACAGAAGAAGGCCTGAAGAAAATAGATAACTGCGGACTGCCAGGCAAATACAAAGTCTGGTGTCTACAGTTCATGCTGATACCAAAGCTGCTGTGGCCACTGCTAATCTATGACATTTGCACCAGCACAGTCGAAGCAATGGAAGCCAAAATCAACAAATACACAAGAAAATGGCTCGGTGTCCCACCTGGTCTCACTGATGTTGCATTCTACTGTCGTCAAGCAATGCTGAAGCTACCTCTCAAATCCATAGTGGAGGAATACAAAGTTGGAAAAGCAAGACTGTTGAGCATGCTGGAGGAATCGGAAGACAATATCGTGAGATCAGTTCATCCAAAGCTGAGAACTGGCAAAAAGTGGAAAGTCCAAGAGGCTGTAAACAATGCCAAGAGAAACCTCAGCATCAAAGAAATAATTGGACACACACAAACCAACAGACAGGGACTGGGAGCAACAAAAATGCAGTGGTGGTCCAAAGCCAAAGGGAAGGAAAAAAGAGACATGATCATACAGGAGTTGAAGGAAGAAGAAGATGTCAAAAGAGTGCAGAAGGCAGTCCAGCAAGGTCAACAGGGGCAATGGACAACATAGGACAGTGCACTCCAAAGAAGTCTCAGCTGGAACGATATGTGGCACATGGCTCCTCTAAGGATAAGCTTCCTCCTCAGATCTGTATATGACCTGCTCCACTCGAATGCAAACTTAGTGAAATGGGGGAAATCAGACGACCCAGCATGTCCGCTCTGTCAGAAGAAACAAACAGTGGAACATGTCCTAAGCTCTTGCAAAGTAGCGCTAGCCCAAGGAGGGTATACATGGAGGCACAACCAAGTTCTGAAAGTGATCACAGACGTGGTTAGCGAAAAAACCATGACCCCAAACGCACCAATTGCTATGACAACGTTCTACAAAGCAGGAGGGAAGCAGGTCTGGCCCGAAAGTGCTATGACAACCAGCACATTGCCAAAGGTCTTCTGGATGGAGCAGTCGACTGGGAGTGTACAGCAGACCTCCCAGAGTGGAGAAATTACCCAGATGTCATCAGCAAGACAGGCATGAGACCAGACATCGCTCTCCACTCTGACTCCTCGAAACAAGTGATTCTGATAGAACTCACTGTGCCATACGAAAGCAGAATGGAAGAAGCACATATCTACAAGACCGAAAAATACGCCGGTCTTGCCAGCACCCTGAAGAAAGCAGGGCTGCGGGTCAAAATCTTTGCCATAGAGGTCGGGGCAAGAGGGTTTGTGGGCACCTCCGCTTATGATCTCATGAAACAACTCGCCATTTCTGGGAAGAAGAGGACTAGAGCCCTTAAAGCGATGGCAGAGGCAGCAGAAAGGAGCTCAAGCTGGATCTGGGCAAGAAGGAACCAAAAGTGAACTTCATAAGGATTAAATTCCCTACAGATGATGTGTGCCCCGTTAGCACATTGGTAAAACCGCGTACCGCAGTTCTGAAGCGCAGAATCGCCCAGGTTCGCTCCCCGGCGTGAAAAAAAAAAAAAGACAACAGCAGAAGGGCATCCAGGAGTCATGACCTGGATGTGGCCCGGCCCCCCGAGAGTGTAAGGAATTCAGGGCCGAAACACTTGTCTAAAGGGGGTTACTTCTCTGAAGACCTTCTGTTGTCTAGCTTCCCTAGAGTTTCTTTCTACCTATAATATCTATCTATCTATAACTATCTATCTATTACCTATCTATCTATCTATCTATCTATCTATCTATCTATCTATCTATCTATCTATACTATCTATCTACAAATCTACTATCTATCTACCTACCTATCTATCTATCTATAACTATCTATCTATCTATCTATAACTATCTATCTATCTATCTATAACTATCTATCTATCTATAACTATCTATCTATCTATAACTATCTATAACTATCTATATCTATCTATCTATCTATAACTATCGATCTATCTATAACTATCTATCTATAACTATCTAACTATCTATCTATCTATCTATAAACTATCTATCTATAACTATCTATCTATAACTATCTATCTATCTATCTATAACTATCTATAACTATCTATCTATCTATAACTATATATCTATAAGTATCTATCTATCTATAACTATCTATACTATCTATCTATACTATCTATCTATCTATCTATCTATCTATCTATCTATCTATCTATCTAAGTACATAGTTTTATCAAAAGAACCAGCCAAGCCGCATAAACGGCATTCCGATACAAACATTTGGCCACAAGAGACTCATTCTCCCAGACAGAAAACCGACCCAAGCCACTAATCCTCTGATCTTCTCTCCTTTAATCTCGTGATCAGTGTGATCGTTAGGGGAGGGGGGGAGGTAGTGGAAGGAGGGTGAGGGATGGGGGGTGGAAGGCAGGGGGGGGGGTTGATGGACACAACATCAGACAGGATCCTCCAGCTCTGTTTGTAGAATACATAACGTGCAATTCAGGCATACAGAGGTCGGTCCTGTCTTTGATATTTGTCACCCAGCTCTTCCCCTGTCAATCCCAGCGATGGGTCAGCAAGTATTGTCCCAAGTGTCACACCCGTAGAGGACGATGAAGACTACCACTGACTTGTACAGTCTGTACTTGGTGGTGATGGTGTTGTACAGTCTGTACTTGGTGGTGATGGTGTTGTACAGTCTGAACTTGGTGGTGATGGTGTTGTACAGTCTGTACTTGGTGGTGATGGTGTTGTACAGTCTGTACTTGGTGGTGATGGTGTTGTACAGGATGGAGACTATCTGTGACTTGTACAGTCTGTA
>JAPXFY010004667.1:12500-17264 GCA_030674185.1 Monoplex corrugatus | reverse complement strand
AAAAACAGACAAACGAAACCATGTATTTTGTGTTGTGTGGGGTGTGTGTGGTGTGTGTGTGTGTGTGTGTGTGTGTGTGTGAGTGTGTGTGTGTGTGTGTGTCAATGTGTGTGTGTGTGTCATATGTGTGTGTCAATATATGTGTGTGTGTGTGTGTCACTGTGTGTGTGAGTGTGTCAATGTGTGTGTGTGTGTGTGTGTGTGTGTGTGTGTGTGTGTGTGTTGTGTGTGTGTGTGTGTGTATAGCACACACTCTGAACGTAGAAGTGGAAAACATTGAGCTTTTTGTTCCACATGTCAGTGATTCATTATTCATGCTGGAAATGAAACTGACAGTACTGATGTTTACAGTACTGATGTTTACAGTACTGATGTTTACAGTACTGATGTTTACAGTACTGATGTTTACAGTACTGATGTTTACAGTACTGATGTTTACAGTACTGATGTTTACAGTACTGATGTTTACAGTACTGATGTTTACAGTTATTGTTTACAGTACTGATGTTTACAGTACTGATGTTTACAGTTATTGTTTACAGTACTGATGTTTACAGTACTGATGTTTACAGTTATTGTTTACAGTACTGATGTTTACAGTACTGATGTTTACAGTTATTGTTTACAGTACTGATGTTTACAGTACTGATGTTACAGTACTGATGTTTACAGTACTGATGTTTACAGTACTGATGTTTACAGTACTGATGTTTACAGTTATTGTTTACAGTACTGATGTTTACAGTACTGATGTTTACAGTACTGATGTTTACAGTGCTGATGTTTACAGTACTGATGTTTACAGATATTGTTTACAGTACTGATGTTTACAGATATTGTTTACAGTACTGATGTTTACAGATATTGTTTACAGTACTGATGTTTACAGTACTGATGTTTACAGTACTGATGTTTACAGTACTGATGTTTACAGATATTGTTTACAGTACTGATGTTTACAGATATTGTTTACAGTACTGATGTTTACAGTACTGATGTTTACAGATATTGTTTACAGTACTGATGTTTACAGATATTGTTTACAGTACTGATGTTTACAGATATTGTTTACAGTACTGATGTTTACAGATATTGTTTACAGTACTGATGTTTACAGATATTGTTTACAGTACTGATGTTTACAGATATTGTTTACAGTACTGATGTTTACAGATATTGTTTACAGTACTGATGTTTACAGATATTGTTTACAGTACTGATGTTTACAGATATTGTTTACAGTACTGATGTTTACAGATATTGTTTACAGTACTGATGTTTACAGATATTGTTTACAGTACTGATGTTTACAGATATTGTTTACAGTATGATGTTTACAGATATTGTTTACAGTACTGATGTTTACAGATATTGTTTACAGTACTGATGTTTACAGATATTGTTTACAGTACTGATGTTTACAGATATTGTTTACAGTACTGATGTTTACAGTACTGTGTGAACAGTACTAGTGTGTACAGTACTGATGTTTACGGACTGATGTTTACAGATATTGTTTACAGTACTGATGTTTACAGTACTGATGTTTACAGTACTGATGTTTACAGTACTGATGTTTACAGGACTGATGTTTACAGATATTGTTTACAGTACTGATGTTTACAGTACTGATGTTTACAGTACTGATGTTTACAGTACTAGTGTGTACAGTACTGGTGTTTACAGTACTAGTGTGTACAGTACTGATGTTTACAGTACTAGTGTGTACAGTACTGATGTTTACAGTACTAGTGTGTACAGTACTGGTGTTGACAGTACTGGTGTTGACAGTACTAGTGTGTACAGTACTGGTGTTGACAGTACTAGTGTGTACAGTACTGGTGTTGACAGTACTAGTGTGTACAGTACTAGTGTGTACAGTACTAGTGTGTACAGTACTAGTGTGTACAGGACTAGTGTGTACAGTACTAGTGTGTACAGTACTAGTGTGTACAGTACTAGTGTATACAATACTAGTGTTTACAGGACTGGTGTTTACAGTACTAGTATATACAGTACTAGTGTTAACAGGACTAGTGTTTACATTACTATGTGTACAGGACTGGTGTTTACATTACTAGTGTTACAGACTAGTGTTTACAGACTAGTGTTTACTACAGGACTGGTGTTTACAGTACAAATGTTTACAGGACTAGTGTTTACAGTCTAGTGTGTACAGTACTAGTGTGTACAGGACTAGTGTGTACAGGACTAGTGTTTACAGTCCTAGTGTGTACAGTCCTAGTGTTTACAGTACTGGTATGTACAGTACTAGTGTGTACAGGACTAGTGTTTACAGGACTAGTGTGTACAGGACTAGTGTTTACATTACTGGTATATACAGGACTAGTGTGTACAGGACTAGTGTTTACATTACTGGTGTTTACATACTAGTGTTTACAGTACTGGTGTTTACATTACTAGTGTTTACATTACTAGTGTTTACAGTACTGGTGTTTACATTACTAGTGTTTACAGTACTGGTGTTTACAGTACTGGTGTTTACAGTACTGGTGTTTACATTACTAGTGTTTACAGTACTGGTGTTTACACTACTGGTGTTTACATTACTAGTGTTTACATTACTAGTGTTTACATTACTAGTGTTTACATTACTGGTGTTTACATTACTGTTGTGTACAGGACTAGTGTTTACATTACTGGTGTTTACATTACTGGTGTTTACATTACTGTGTGTTTACATTACTGGTGTTTACATTACTGGTGTTTACAGTACTAGTGTTTACAGTACTAGTGTTTACAGTACTAGTGTTTACAGTACTGGTATGTACAGGACTAGTGTGTACAGGACTAGTGTTTACATTACTGGTGTTTACATTACTGGTGTTTACATTACTGGTGTTTACATTACTAGTGTTTACAGTACTGGTGTTTACAGTACTGGTGTTTACAGTACTGGTGTTTACAGTACTGGTGTTTACATTACTGGTGTTTACATTACTGGTGTTTACATTACTGGTGTTTACATTACTGGTGTTTACAGTACTGGTGTTTACATTACTGGTGTTTACATTACTGGTGTTTACATTACTGGTGTTTACATTACTGGTGTTTACATTACTGGTGTTTACATTACTGACGTTTACAGTTACTGGTGTTTACAGTACTGGTGTTTACATTACTGGTGTTTACATTACTGGTGTTTACATTACTGGTGTTTACATTACTGGTGTTTACATTACTGGTGTTTACATTACTGGTGTTTACATTACTGGTGTTTACATTACTGGTGTTTACAGGACTAGTGTTTACATTACCGGTGTTTACATTACCGGTGTTTACATTACTGGTGTTTACATTACTAGTGTTTACATTACTGGTGTTTACATTACTGGTGTGTACAGGACTAGTGTTTACATTACTGGTGTGTACAGGGCTAGTGTTTACATTACTGGTGTTTACATTACTGGTGTTTACAGTACTGGTGTTTACAGTACTGGTGTTTACATTACTAGTGTTTACATTACTGGTGTTTACATTACTGGTGTTTACATTACTAGTGTTTACATTACTGGTGTTTACATTACTGGTGTGTGCAGGACTAGTGTTTACATTACCGGTGTTTACATTACCGGTGTTTACATTACTGGTGTTTACATTACTAGTGTTTACATTACTAGTGTTTACAGTACTGGTGTTTACAGTACTAGTGTTTACAGTACTAGTGTATATAGTACTAGTGTTTACAGGACTAGTGTCTACAGTACTGGTGTTTACATTACTAGTGTTTACAGTACTGGTGTATATAGTACTAGTGTTTACATTACTAGTGTATATAGTACTAGTGTTTACATTACTAGTGTATATAGTACTAGTGTTTACATTACTAGTGTTTACAGTACTGGTGTTTACAGTACTAGTGTTTACAGTACTAGTGTATATAGTACTAGTGTTTACATTACTAGTGTTTACAGTACTGATGTTTACATTACTAGTGTTTACAGTACTAGTGTTTACAGTACTAGTGTATATAGTACTAGTGTTTACAGGACTAGTGTCTACAGTATTTGTGTATAGAAAAACAACAAAGAATGGAGAGGGAATGGAGGTGGAAATGGAATGTCCAAGCTTTGAAAACAAGTTTTAAAAAAAACAAACAGAACAAAAACAAAGCAAACAAAAAGACACATTGGCGTGGTTGGCGTTGTAGAGTTTACACACACACACCCCTTCCAGTCTCACTGGTTGAGTTTGAGTCTGCTCAAGAGCCTGGGTAACCTCCCTCCACGCAGCTGTGAATGGGTACCTGACCTTGTTCAGAGTTGGGGAAGGTACAGAAGCAAGGATTGGATTAATTATGATTACACCTCACTTGTCATACTGGTGACCCTAGTCATACTGCTGACCCTTATACTGGTGACCCTTGTCATTATGGTGACCCTTGTCATACTGGTGACCCTTATACTGTGACCCTTGTCATACTGGTGACCCTTGTCATACTGGTGACCCTTGTCATACTGGTGACCCTTGTCATACTGGTGACCTTATACTGGTGACCTTATACTGGTGACCCTTGTCATACTGGTGACCCTTATACTGTGACCCTTGTCATACTGGTGACCCTTATACTGTGACCCTTATACTGTGACCTTGTCATACTGGTGACCCTTGTCATACTGGTGATCCTTATATTGTGACCCTTGTCATACTGGTGACCCTTGTCATACTGGTGACCCTTGTCATACTGGTAACCCTAGTCATACTGGTGACCCTTGTCATACTGGTGACCCTTATACTGTGACC
>JAPXFY010004667.1:0-7500 GCA_030674185.1 Monoplex corrugatus | reverse complement strand
ACATTTTCTGTTATTACAGTACATGTAGATGTACACACCACTGTACATTTTTTTATCACAGTACATAGATGTACACCCATTGTGCATTTTCTTTATTTCAGTACATAGATGTACACACCACTGTACATTTTGTGTAGTTACAGTACATAGATGTAC
Source organism: Monoplex corrugatus (assembly GCA_030674185.1). Classification (NCBI taxonomy): domain Eukaryota; kingdom Metazoa; phylum Mollusca; class Gastropoda; order Littorinimorpha; family Ranellidae; genus Monoplex; species Monoplex corrugatus. The sequence goes on along the minus strand of JAPXFY010004667.1, from coordinate 7,344 downwards.
ACACCAGTGTACATTTTGTGTAGTTACAGTACATAGATGTACACACCAGTGTACATTTTGTGTAGTTACAGTCCATAGATATACACACCAGTGTACATTTTGTGTAGTTACAGTCCATAGATATACACACCACTGTACATTTTGTGTAGTTACAGTACATAGATGTACACACCAGTGTACGTTTTGTGTAGTTATAGTACATAGATGTACACACCAGTGTACGTTTGTGTAGTTACAGTACATAGATACGTACACACCACTGTACATTTTGTGTAGTTACAGTACATAGATGTACACACCAGTGTACATTTTGTGTAGTTACAGTACATAGATACGTACACACCAGTGTACATTTTGTGTAGTTACAGTACATAGATGTACACACCACTGTACATTTTGTGTAGTTACAGTACATAGATACGTACACACCACTGTACATTTTATGTAGTTACAGTACATAGATACATACACACCACTGTACATTTTGTGTAGTTACAGTACATAGATATACACACCACTGTACATTTTGTGTAGTTACAGTACATAGATGTACACACCAGTGTACATTTTGTGTAGTTACAGTACATAGATGTACACACCAGTGTACATTTTGTGTAGTTACAGTACATAGATACATACATACACACCACTGTACATTCTGTGTAGTTACAGTACATAGATACATACACACCAGTGTACATTTTGTGTAGTTACAGTACATAGATACATACACACACTGTACATTTTGCTGTACATTTTGTGTAGTTACAGTACATAGATGCACACACACTGTACATTTTGTGTAGTTACAGTACATAGATACATACACACCACTACATTTTGTGTAGTTACAGTACATAGATGCACACACCAGTGTACATTTTGTGTAGTTACAGTACATAGATGTACACACCACTGTACATTTTGTGTAGTTACAGTACATAGACGTATACACCACTGTACATTTTGTGTAGTTACAATAGGTATTCCAAAGTGCTCTTCGCGGGCGGCGAAAAGTACGGCAAAGTGCGATTTTTCACTGGTTTTCAACTTGCTCGTTCTCAACAAAATGCAGTGTCAGAAATAAAAAGCATAGATCATGTTGGTCTGTGATCCTTTAAGCTTTGTTTAGAGTCAAAATAAATCAATAAGTGTAACATTTACCGTTTGAAATATGCTTTTGATGATGGGTACTAAATTGCGATTTTGCTGCTACTGGAACGACGAAATCGGAACGCGGTTTTGACACCTACCTTGAAAACTTCCTTGCGGAGATAAGCTGGGTCAGATATCAACAAAGCATTTACACAGTCAAAAAGACGACTAAATTTGCTTTCATCCGATGTAAAAAGTGAACTGATAGGCTTCCATTTAGTCGGTCGTTTCGTGCGTTAAAAACTTCCGTCGATGATTTCGCAACCTTACTCAAAACCAATCTCTCCATATTTTTCACTGTGCAAAAGGTCAAGGTTTCAACTTTCAACTTCTGCTATTTGCATACGGATTCAACCACTGGCTGTTTTCCTCGAGGACTGAGAACAACACAACCTATTTTCGCTTTCTCCTAGCGTCTGACGCGCAATGGTGGACACGCGCGAAGATCGTTCGGGCGAGCACATGGACGTCGAAGTTTACGTCGACCGCTCCAGCCACGACGAATCAAGCGATCCAACTTATCTAGAGGGTAAGTGAAATATATTGCAGTTTGTTTGCTATTACTTTTCGATATTTTGTTTCCTGATTTTAGAATATAATTGTTTGGAAAGCGCACAGCTGCAGCACCCACAGTATCATGAATATGTTAGAAGGTAGGGGTAGGTGACGGTTTGGGGTGCGGTAATTTTACAGAGAGTGAGATCAGGCATATGATTAAAGGAAAATGTTTACAAAAGATTTTTTTAATAATCCATGCCTTTATTATATTTATTTATAATGATGTTAATGAGAGATTAGCGATTTATTGTGGTCACGTGACCAACGCTTTGCTCGATCGATAGTCGAATCGGCCGAGTGCCCTCCCTTGACTTCACTCGATCTGGTTCAGTGTCGTTCAATAATTTCACAATGTTACACCTTTTTCTTTTCTGCCTTTGTGTAAACTTCCTGAATGGTACCATTGAAACAAATTTGCATGTTTATCAATCCTATTATTTTTAGGCCCAATATTATTATCACCTAGTTCAACAGCTTTAAAAGTTTATTATTATTATTAATATTCTTATCATATTTTTGTTATTGTTATTATTTTACTATCATTATTCATTATTCATTATTATTTATCATTATTATTATTATCATTATTTCATTATTAGTTTCTATCATTCATTACTATTTATTATCATTACTATTATTGTCATCAAAAATAATATTTAAACAAAATAAAGTAGGCCTACCAGGTTAATGGGTTGGACACTATGAACCTTCCTAACTAGGCCTATAGTGTTTATGAGATAAATTTTGTTGTGCTGATTTGAGTAGGCCTAAATGATGGGACATTTTACTTTGCCCACTGCTTTGTGAGTTAGGGTAAGGTATTATAATTTTATTTTCAAAGCTGACAATAATACTGGTAGGCTTCTTACAGCTCCACACCAATCTCTCTCTCAGTTGATCCTTTCTCTCTTTGACAGGCAGGGAAGTTAATTGAGCAGGTGGTACAAAAGTCCTTGTGTTCGTGCATGTTTTATGTTCTTGTTTTTTGGATTTTTTGTTTTGGTCAGTATTTGCCTCTTGCTCTGTATGTATAGGCCTGTTTGTCCCTACAAATGGGATTTTCACATTACGCTACAGGATAGAACAGATAGATGTACTAATACTTTCCCTCTACACTATTTTTCTCACAGATGATCTCTTCATGAGGATGAAGGAGCGATTTCTTAAGACTGGCAGAGGGCGGAGACCTAGTCTTTTGGACAAGTTTGACAGCAATGATGATGAACTGCATCTTAACATGTTTTAATTTCCTGTCACTTGTGAAGGGGAATCACTGATCATAGACACTGACAAGTATTTTTTTACATTTCATTACAACATGTTTTTTGCAAAAAGAGATGATTTCTATCTTTTGTGCTTCCAGTTTAAGTTGAAGGCCAGGACAGTTATCTACTGTGATTAAGCAACAGTGAAAGGTCAAGACAATGATGTGGAAGCTTTTGATAATGTTCTACACACAGTTAAGGAACAGTTAAAGGTCAAGACATGTTTTAATCGTTGTTTAATGATAAAAAAAACCCAACAAATTGGCATGTAAAAACTATGAAGATGACTTCTTTGAATGAATGTTGTTGATGTACATGTCTTGTTTGATTCGATATGTAAACAAAACGCATTATTTGTTACTATTATCAGCTGACATTTGTTATAATTTTGTCATCTGATTTTTGTTTACAGAAAGATTGAAACCTAATGTCTTGTTTGTTATACTGACAGATCTAAAAAAACTGATCATTTTGGTATATGGTACTTTGCAGTAGCATGAATGTGACAGAAGTTACGGAGTCTTGCAAAAAGCTAAAATACACATTTTTTTCAAAATAGGTATTTTATCCTTACCCAAATATGGTTTGATTAAACATACAGATGTCTGGGGTTGTTTTACATTGAAAGAGTTTGTCATGCTGAGCAATTTGATATCAAAACCATTTTTGTAACTTTAAAGTGAAAAAAGTTATGGTGCACCAAATATGTGTAAAATTCGCCATTTTTTTCACTGTGACAAATCGGCAAATTTCGCATTTTTGACATCTGATATCTTTTCAACCAGCTTTCAGATGAAGCTGGAAAAAATTAGGGTTAAATTCCTTAATATGTTTATCATATATGATTCATTTCAGTGTCACTGTATTGTATTTCTTAAAGATAATGGAGTTTGAAATTAATGAAAATGGGTCCCTTGCCCAGTTGTTTGGAAAGGCGGCGTCCAATTTTGCTATTTTTTGTCATTTTCATAGGTCTGTATTTTTATTGATATGCATTTCTGTCCATATGTTTTTTGCACATCAACTTAACAAGTAAAAACCTCCTCAGAAATGATTTTCTGGGCTTGTGTGATTTTATATGTGTGTTCAAGGCTTGTCTGAATGTGGCCTAAAAAAAACGTGCGAAATTTTTCTAAGTCCAAAAAGAAAGGGAAAAATCATAAAAAAATTATTTTTTATCCCACATTAAAAAATAAAGTATGTATGTGTTCAGAATGAAAATCTCTATTTTCCCAGCTGATTTTTATACAGATAAGTTCAAATTTGAAAATCACTTTGGAATACCTAGTTACAGTACATAGATGTACACACCACTGTACATTTTGTGTAGTTACAGTACATAGATGTACACACCAATACCTCAGTGCAGTGTAGAGTACTAGTAATAAACATGGTTCAGCAAAAACAACAATAGTATTATTCCACTTTCACAATATGTTGGTGTTATAGTTAATGTACAGACCTTGTTTCTAGCAAAATGAAAATTTTGGGAAAGTTTGGATTGTTATGTTATTTTGGGATAGTTTGGATAGTTATGTTATTTTTGTGCAGTTTTTGTGGGACATCACAGATAACTTGAGTTTGTTTCAATAATAGATTGATACCAGTATAGACAGTAGTGTGCAGAAGCCATGAGTTATGTGGGAGATTGGTTCAGGTATAAACAGTAGTTTATAGACTATAACACATAAGTCAGGTAGAAACCTCAAGACCTTGCTAGCACATTGAGATTATGCTCAGGTTTATGTCTCATGGCATAATCATTTTGGATCTGTTTCTATCACATGGCTTCTGTTGTATTAGGCGTTAACGCCTATGGAATTTATTCCAAGCAAGGAAGGTGTGTGTTGACAAAGACAAAGAAAAACTGGTGTTATTATAATGCAGGTTGTTGGCAAGTTCATTGCAAGAGCTGTTGCCGATGACTGCCTCCCTCCTAAATACATTCTCAAGTACAAGGCCGACCATGTGGACTGTCCACACACAAGGTGAGTCTTCATGTTATTGTTTGTCACTTCTCTGAAGTAAACACGTTGTGCGTATTGTACTGTCGGTTGTCACTTCTCTGAAGTAAACACATTGTACGTACTGTACTGTCGGTTGTCACTTCTCTGAAGTCAACACATTGTGCGTACTGTAGGTTGTCTGTCAGTTCTCTGAAGTAAACACATTGTGCGTATTGTACTGTCTGTTGTCACTTCTCTGAAGTAAACACTTTGTACGTACTGTAATGTAGGTTGTCACTTCTCTGAAGAAAACGCATTGTACGTACTGTAATGTAGGTTGTCACTTCTCTGAAGAAAACGCATTGTACGTACTGTAATGTAGGTATGCTGTGCTGTATCAGAATTGTCTTCTGAATATAAGTTCTTGACTCAACTTACATGCTTTGAAAGGTTGAAAACATGCAGCATTACAAGACAGTCCTGGTGTCGCCATTTTGTTGAAAACCAGTTTTTCTTTTCAGATAAATAAAACCAATATGGTGACGGCTGCATAGGTCAAAAAGTCATGTAAGGGAAGGGAAGGGAAGCCAGTCACTTTTATGAACCCTCTCTGAGACTGACAGCATCAGTCAGTGCTTCTCTCCCATTTACATCAGGCTGAAACGTGCGTCAAACTACCTCTGTAAATTTTATGTTTGTAGGCACCACAGCTGGCTCCAAGAGCTCCGTAAACTTTACGTTGACAGCACTGATGGGGTTAAACAACTGTAACAATAACAATGGCCGGCTTATGTGTTGAACCCACAACCTCTGATCTGTGTTATCAGCATGGCTCTTGAACCAACTGAGCTAACATGTCAGAACTCACCATGACTGAAATGGACAGATTTAGCCATAGATGTTTGTTGTCAGTATGACACTGAACCAACAGAACTAACATGTCAGAACTCACCATGAATGAAATGGACACTGAACCAACAGAGCTAACATGTCAGAACTCACCATGAATGAAATGGACACTGAACCAACAGAGCTAACATGTCAGAACTCACCATGACTGAAATGGACAGATTTAGCCATAGATGTTTGTTGTCAGTATGACACTGAACCAACAGAGCTAAGATGTCAGAACTCACCATGAATGAAATGGACACTGAACCAACAGAGCTAAGATGTCAGAACTCACCATGAATGAAATGGACATTGAACCAATAGAGCTAACATGTCAGAACTCACCATGAATGAAATGGACACTGAACCAACAGAGCTAACATGTCAGAACTCACCATGACTGAAATGGACACTGAACCGACAGAGCTAACATGTCAGAACTCACCATGAATGAAATGGACACTGAACCAACAGGTAAGATGTCAGAACTCACCATGAATGAAATGGACACTGAACCAACAGCTAAGATGTCAGAACTCACCATGAATGAAATGGACACTGAACCAACAGAGCTAACATGTCAGAACTCACCATGAATGAAATGGACACTGAACCAACAGAGCTAACATGTCAGAACTCACCATGACTGAAATGGACATGGAACCAACAGAGCTAACATGTCAGAACTCGCCATGACTGAAATGGACACTGATCCAACAGAGCTAACATGTCAGAACTCACCATGAATGAAATGGACACTGATCCAACAGAGCTAACATGTCAGAACTCACCATGACTGAAATGGACACTGATCCAACAGAGCTAACATGTCAGAACTCGCCATGACTGAAATGGACATGATCCAACAGAGCTAACATGTCAGAACTCACCATGACTGAAATGGACATGGAACCAACAGAGCTAACATGTCAGAACTCGCCATGACTGAAATGGACACAGAACCAACAGAGCTAACATGTCAGAACTCACCGTGAATGAAATGGACATGGAACCAACAGCTAACATGTCAGAACTCACCATGAATGAAATGGACACTGAACCAACACAGCTAACATGTCAGAACTCACCATGACTGAAATGGACACTGAACCAACAGAGCTAACATGTCAGAACTCACCATGAATGAAATGGACATTGAACCAACTGAGCTAACATGTCAGAACTCACCATGACTGAAATGGACACTGAACCAACAGAGCTAACATGTCAGAACTAACCATGACTGAAATGGACACTGAACCAACAGAGCTAACATGTCAGAACTCACCATGACTGAAATGGACACTGAACCAACGAGCTAACATGTCAGAACTCACCGTGAATGAAATGGACACTGAACCAACAGAGCTAACATGTCAGAACTCACCATGAATGAAATGGACATGGAACCAACAGAGCTAACATGTCAGAACTCACCATGACTGAAATGGACACTGATCCAACAGAGCTAACATGTCAGAACTCACCGTGAATGAAATGGAACATGAACCAACACAGCTAACATGTCA
>JAPXFY010004666.1:10000-17266 GCA_030674185.1 Monoplex corrugatus | reverse complement strand
GGGGGGGGACAGACAGACAAAGACAGAGAGACACAGGGGGGGGGGGGCGAGGGGGAGGAAAGATAAAAGGAGACATACAGACAAACTGCAGACAGATGGAGAGACAGGTGGACAAAGAGATAAGGAAGAAGAATGATAATTATTTACTGTAGCGATGTACATTAAAAAAAATCCTTTACACTCTTTCACATCAAAAAAATTTGACCTGCCAAGCACGAAATCAGTCTTAACTAGCATTTTGGGTATTTTGAGACATACGTATCACTGGAAATTGTATATTCTGCTGATTATTTTGGTACTTGAATAAAGCTTGTACTAAAAAAAAATGTAGAAGTTATGTATGTTTAAAGTCTTTAAGTTGTATGACGGCCATTTTGAGAAAACGGCCTCTAAAGTTTTTGTGTACTCTCCTACACATTTTCCTCAAATTTCTTTATTTGGTGGCTTTGACCCAGTTTGTTTCTAATTTTAGCTGTCATTATCTGAAAGGTGCATCAGAGAGCTTTCGGTCAGTATATTACATGTGGGGGTTCTGTTCAGGTTTATGGTTCATAACAAGAGACAAAGATAGGTACTTTTGGTAACAAATTGCGTTCTTTCTGCTACGATCAGTGCATTAAAATACCGTTTTAAATGGATTAATGATATTTTTTCAAGAAAAAATATTCTGTGGGGAATAGATTATAGTCTACAGAAATCAATTTTGAGAAAAAGTCAAAACATCCCAGATAGACCCTCAGTCACATTTTCAGCTCCTCGTGTTGTTCGACTGACTGCGAGTTTAGACTGATTTCGTGGTGGGAGGTCACAAATAGTTACCGGAGACGATGTCTGACTCAAAGACATCAACAACTGTACCAGCGCATGCAAAACGCCCACAGACAAACAGTGTACCATACTATTGTACTGACAGCAAACCATCACTTTTAACTAGATTCGCCGGCGCCGAAATTATTCACATGGTAACATTTCTTAATCCATTCAAGACATTGGTTCCTTCAGGCAAAACACTTCTTCTGTCAGAGATTGTCTGGTTTTCTCTGCAGCATACTCTCCCAAAGTGTCGACATTTTCAGACCAAAAATTCGAAGACAGACTGCAAAATGCAATTCACACGTACGCTGGAAGCTTGGTAAAGGGAAGTAACTTGATAAAGATGGTCTGGGTTGAGAAATAGTGGACATGGACAAGTTTTGGCCTCGGGGAATTCGCCGATACGAGTGTACTCGGATGTTTGGTACTGGCACAGTGCAATTCCGAGTTATCTCTGAATTCTGTCTGCAGCAAGTAAATGATTACTACTTCTACTGCCACCATTCTTACCAATACTACAGTTTACCATAACTAGCCGCTTTCAGCGAAATCGCCGCTATCGTCGCAACCTTAAACATCCATGATCCTAAATATGAGATTGTGTTTTTAACTGTTTGCCTTTTAATCACACTTGAAGTGTTTATTTATTTATTCATTTATTTATTTATTTATTTATTTATTTATTTATTTTTTTATTTATTTATTTATTCATTTATTTATTTATTTATTTATTTATTTATTCATTCATTCATTCATTCATTTATTCATTTATTTATTTGTTTATTGGAACGTGGTGTAAGCCCTCATATGGTTCTAGTAGTCAGCTGGGCTATTAGAATATGAACTTGAACTTGAACTAACATTTTCATTTATTCATTTATTTACTTATTTATTTGTTTATTTATTTATTTATATTTATTTATTTATTATTTGTTTATTTACTTATTCTATTATTTAATTCATTGATTTATTCATTTATTTATGTATTCATTCATTCATTCATTTAGATATTTGTTGTTTTATTCATTCTGTTTAAAACTGGCCAATCGGCTTGATCAGAACGGTATCTTTTAGCCAGTTCTCGATGTCTGTCCAGAGTGACCCTCTTTGTTCAGCTGGTTAGAACGCCATTTTCATTGCGTAGGAGCCGTGGATAAGATTCTCAGGCAAGCCACGATTTTGCTTGGGTGTTTGTAGTATGTTTGTTTTTATTTTTTTTGTCTGTTTGTTTGGGCTGGCAAGATAATTTGATAGAGTATAACTTCAAACATATACATACTAAACATACTATATACTACTACTAATAATAATGACATTTGTACGTCGCCAGATCTTGATTGAATAATCAAACCAAGGCGCACACTCCCATCATTCACCGAAGCAATCACCCAACAAACGTTAATTCTTTTCTGTTATATCTGATCACAAAATACCAACATAAAAGAATGAATATAATGCAACATTTACAGGCAACTTTAATATTTTCAGAGGAAAACAGCTCTCACACTTACCATTCAGAGACACTTTCACATTTCTATAACAGTAAACTTCGTGTTCTTTAACTTCCTCGACCATGTTTCAAGTTAATGTTCTTTGTAAAATGATTCTATTTTATAAACTACGGATTCGTCTGGTGTGAAATAAATTACTGATGACTTTCATGTATGTTGATATTCAAATCTTGTAAAGTTTAAGGCCATGTTGCTTGCAGCCCAGCCGACTACTAGAGCCATATCAGGGCTAACACCACGTCAAAAACGACAATCAAGTTAAAATAAAAGACAGCAGACATGCTCGCTGTTAACTATATTGTCATGTCTGTGTGTGCGTGTGTGTGTGTTGTGTGTGGTGTGTGTGTGTTGGTGTGTGGTGTTGGTGGTGTTGTGTTGTGTGTGTGTGTGTGTGTGTGTGTGTTGTGTGTGTGTGTGTGTGTGTGTTGTGTGTGTGTGTGTTGTTGTGTGTGTTGTGTGTGTGTGTGTGTGTTGTGTGTGTGTTGTGTGTGTGTGTGTGTGTGTGTTGTGTGTGTGTGTGTGTGTGTGTGTGTGTGTGTGTGTGTGTGTGTGTGGTGTGTGTTGTGTTGTGTGTGTGGTGTTGTGTGGTGTGTGTTGGTGTGTGTTGTGTTTGTGTGTTGTGTTGTGTGTGTGTTGTTGTGTTTGTGTGTTGTGTGTGTGTTGTGTGTATGTGTGTGTGTGTGTTGTGTGTTGTGTGTGTGTGTGTTGTGTGTGTGTGTGTGTGTGTGTTTGTGTGTGTGTGTTTTGTGTGTGTGTGTTGTGTGTGTGGTGTGTGTGTGTGTGTGTGTGTGTGTGGTAAGCAAATACATGCGCCCCCACACCAACACAAATACACACAAACTCAGAATCCTCACTCTCTCTCTCTCTCTCTCTCTCTCTCTCTCTCTCTCTCTCTCTCTCTCTTTCGCCATTATCCCACAGAAACACGCCATAGTTACATTCTTATTCCCTGTCATCTGTCTCTGTCTGTCTGTTATTACATGGAGGAGAAGAAGATGAGGCAGGAGAAAGTATCACTGATGCATCCATTTGCATGAGGAAAATACCGGGATATCCAGACTCTGTTCTATTCTTAAATTGTTATTGAGAAATAGACATGTAGAAGAAGGTGATGCATAAGAAAAGTATCACTGATGCATTCCATTTGCATGAAGATTATACCAAGATATCTGAAATGCATTTAAAGTGTTCGTTTCATAAGCAGTTATTGCACGATTCTTTTTTTTTTTTTTTCGAAAACAGTGTCCACAGTGCTGGGAAAAGTGTTTTGTTTCATGATCTCCATAAGGTTTATTTGTTTATTTATTTATTTATTTCTTTTGCGTAAGTGCAAAACGACAACAACAATAACAAAATCAAAGCAAACTGAGAATCTTTCTGGACTAGTTCTTCACAGAGATTACGTACATTTTATTCTTCGAGATATCCAAAATGAAGAAAACTGCATTCACATCTTTGTCTATAACCCTGTTAAAAAAGACTTTTTCGTATTGACAGGAGAGAAATGCGTGTCAACCTGTGGAAGAGTGTTTGCAAAAAGAAACATGTGAGAAAGATTTCTCAGCTGTTTTTGCATGGATGGATATTTATGAAAATTAGGTCACAGATATGCACCTTTGACGATTTTCAAATATATACATATGTTTTCAATTCATGGCACCGAGATCAAGGTCACACGGATCAAAAAGTGCCTAAAACAACACCTTTTTGATGAAAGTGTAATAACAGTGCTTTCCTAATAAAATAAAATGAAATAAAATAAAGTAAAATGAAATAAAATAAAGTAAAATAAAATAAAATAAAGTAAAATGAAATAAAATAAAATAAAATGAAATAAAATAAAGTAAAATAAAATAAAATAAAGTAAAATAAAATAAAATAAAATGAAATAAAATAAAATAAAATAAAATAAAACAAAATAAAATAAAATGAAATAAAATAAAATAAAATAAAATAAAGTAAAATAAAATAAAATAAAATGAAATAAAATAAAATAAAATGAAATAAAATAAAATAAAATAAAATAAAACAAAATAAAATAAAATGAAATAAAATAAAATAAAGTAAAATAAAATAAGTTAAAATAAATAAAATAGAATAAAACAAAACAAAATAAAATGAAATGAAATGAAATGAAATAGATAAAACGAACAAAATAAAATAAATAAAATAAAACAAAATAAAATAAAATATAACAGAATGATAAAGAAATACGATGAAACAAACGAAAATAAAACAGAGGACGATATTTGCATTCTGCTTGCACCATTATGTGGCTTTACCAGTGTCTCACTTTACAAATTTTATTTCAATTCATGCCTTTCAGGATCTTAATGACATAAAGTATAAACTTCGGATATTTTGTAATAGAATAAAAGGATCTGCACTGTTTTGGATTTGTTTTTGACTTTAGATGGTTTATCATCAGAAAGCTCAGCTAAATGAGAATAAAATCATCTACTTTAGGCAGAATCAGAAAGAAAAAAAACACGAAAAAAGAACCAAAACACCAAGACTTTGATTAATCACATAATTTCAATCCCACAACAGTGATACTTTTTTTCTTTCCTTTAACATCTAACTTGTCGAACATTTCATACTGTTTATGAAGCAGTCCTTATTCCTCTTTTGCATAACTAGAAGCAATATCTCATACATTGCACGCCAGACAGCACACATATTGGATATCTTCCTCGCCATACGCTTGGCTGTTACACGTTTGCAGCGATAGTCACAAAAACGTTTGCAACAGAAAGAGAGAGTACAAAGAAAAAGAGAGAGAGAGGGAGAGAGAGAGAGAGAGAGATAAAAGAGAGAGACAAGGAGAGAGAAAGAGAGACAGACAGACAGACAGGCAGACAGGCAAACAGACAGACAGAGACAGACAGACAGACAAACAGACAGAGAGAGAGAAAGAGAGAGAGATAGAGAGAGAAACAGAGAGACAGACAGAGGGACTGAGAGAGAGAGAGGGAAAGAGGGAAAGAGAGAGAGAGAGAGAGAGACAAACAGAGACAGACAGACAGACATACAGTCAACGAGAGAAAGAGGGAGGGAGAGGGAGAGAGAGAGAGGGAGAGAGACAGACGGAAAGAGGGAGGGAGGAGAAAAAGAACGGAACTAGGGAGGGAGGAAAGAGAAGGGAGAGGCAGGAAGAAATACACAGAATATGCATTTTTTGGCCGGATAGAATGAGTGAGAACGAAATACAGACAAAAATGCACGCTGATATAGGTGTATGAAAAGAAAATCACGAATGCTGGGACCTGTCTAAAAATCAATAACTCGGAACACAAGGAACATGTGTAAGGTTTCATAGAAATAGTGACCAGTAAGACATAAACATGTGAATGGAAAGCATGGTCATATACGACAACCTTCGTACTTCCTCTCAGTGCTGACACAATTGCTGCCGACTCATCGCTGTCTCTCTGACCACAAGCGTTTTTCAACAACACAGGGCTGGCACAAACAGATGAACACTTGCGAATATATGACAGACATATAGACATATATGGTCACCGCGATACACAGACACAGCCATATGCATACATATTTACACATACACAGACAGATGCAGAGAGAGAGAGAGAGAGAGTGAGAGACAGCGAGAGAGACAGAGAGACAGACAGACAGACAGACAGACAGGCACAGAGACAGAGAGAGACAGGGATAGTGAAAGAGACAGAAAGACACAGAAGAAGCACAGGAGAGAGAGAGACAGACAGACAGACAGACAGACAAACAGACAGAGGAAGAAAGAGAGAGACAGAGAAAGAAGAAAGACAGAGAGAAAGAAAGAGAGAGAGAGAAGACAGACAGACAGACAGGCAGAGAGACAGAGAGAGACAGGGATAGTGAAAGAGACAGAAAGACACAGAAGAAGCACAGGAGAGAGAGAGAGAGACAGACAGACAGACAAACAGACAGAGGAAGAAAGAGAGAGACAGAGAAAGAAGAAAGAGAGAAAGAAAGAGAGAGAGAGAAGACAGACAGAGAGAGACAGACAGACAGAGAGACAGACAGGCAGACAGACAAAGACAGACAGACAGAGACAGCGAGACAGAGACAAAAATAGAGACGCAAACAGAAAGAGCATCCAAACCAAATTGTAAGTCAGACTGCCTCAAACCCTTGTCAAATTACTACAGATTTTCTCCATCAGCACTCCAGAAATTAACGGCCCGTTATGAGCCACTCACAATGCTCTGTATGTTCTGTACCCGAAGGCTCCAGTTAGCCCCCTCCAAAATGAACGTCGCCATGTTGAATTAGTGTGGGGAGGTAACTGTAAACAACCTTTACTCTGATTGCTTCCCCTTGTAGGCATGTACTGTATGGATTTCGTTATTAAGCAAATCGGGATTCAGAATAGTGCAGACTTTCTAAGGTTGAATATGGTACTTTTCGAATCAGTGAAGTTTTTTTTTTCGTCTTTCCTTCTTTATTGTTTTTAGTTTTTACTTTAATTCGTTTGTTTTGCTTTTCTTTTTGTTTGTTGTTTGTGGTGTGTGTGTGTGTGTTTGTTTGTTTGTTTGTTTGTCTTAATCTTTCAGCCATTTATTTTTTCATAATATCTGCTACATTATCATTGTTGAGATACAGAGAAAGAGAGAGAGAGAGAGAGAGAGAGAGAGAGAGAGAGAGAGAGATACATACATACAAACATACATACATTCAGACAGACAGACAGACAGAAGGAAAGAGAGAGATAGGAAGAGAGAGAGATAGAAAGAGAGACACAGAGAGAAGAGAGACAGAGAAAAGAGAGAGAGAAAGAGACAGAGACAGAGACAGACAGACAGAGAGACAAAGACAGAGAAACAGAGAAGGAAGGAGAGAGACAGAGAGTGAGAGAGAGACAAAGAGAGAGAGAGAGACAGAGACAGGCAGAGAGAGAGATGGGCAGAGAGAGAGAGAGAGACAGAGAGAGAGAGAGAAA
>JAPXFY010004665.1:0-17266 GCA_030674185.1 Monoplex corrugatus | reverse complement strand
GGGGATTTTATATGAATATAAATGCCGTTGGGCATCACAGTTTTCTTAAAAAACAGAAGTATTGAGAAAAAGGAGGAGGAGCAGAAGGAAAAAGAGGGAAAAGGGGGGGGAAAAGGAGGGGGAGAATAAAAGAGGGAGCAAAAAGAACAAATAAAAGAAATGAAGAAAAGGATATTTTTGCAAAGCCCTATTTGTCGATTTGATTTTTGTTTCTTTTTTATTCAAATTTTTGTGTTTCGTTTTTTTACCTAAAACACTACTAATTATTACTACTAGTTTACTGCTTTTTTTTCCTTCAAATTCCCATTTTTGATATTGAAAAGCCGGTGGTATCTGCCTTTGCACTTTGATAATGATAAGAAAAAGGGGGTGAGAGGGACAAGAAAAGGAAAGAAAAAGGAGGGTCGAGGGGAGCTGTTTTTACTGATTAAGCTTTAAATGAGTGATCAGGGGCACTACTTTTCTATAGACCCCAATATTTCATCAAAATTACAACGATCAAACTGAAATAGAAGTAGATTGCATCATACCACAAATACACCAACACAAAAACACATACATACAACACAACCATACAAAAACCACACACACATAAAAACCCCCCAAAACACACACAAAACATACTTTTCATACATACACACAAAAATAACACAAAACATACACCCACACACACCCCAAAAACCACAAACACCACACACACACACACAACAACACCAACACACTCATAAACAACAATATACCCGATTAAAACCAATGATGATGATCACTATCACCTTTCCCCTCATCTGATCGACAGGTCTGTCTGTTCAGTCAAGAGACACTTCAAGATTTCTTCTTCACGTCTCTGTCTTTCTTCTCCAACCCCGTTTAGGGTGTCCTAAAAGGGTTCACGCCGGTTGAGGGGGCTCACAAGGTTCCAGGGCCCCGTTGACCTAAAGGGGGCAAGTGACGTACCGGGCTGTCAAAAGCCCAAACCCCAACAGGGAACCAGAAAAAAGTTGGGCTCCCAAAAGTGATCAGACGGCGTGCTAGTTAGGTCTTGTCTTTTTCTTTGGAGTCAGCAGACGCCAGGGGTTTTGGGCCCCTGATGCCATGTGTGGCTGTTTGTCCCTTTTTTTTTGCCGAAACGGGATCATTTTGAAGGCGATATGTGGCGAAGGTTAGTGTCCCCGGGACAGTGTTGTGGAGGGGGGGGGTCCAGCCCCTTTTTGGGCCTAGAAGTTAAAAGGGAATGTTTGGAAAAAAGGGAACTGACCGTTAGGCCAGTTAGGGGAAAACAGATGAGCTAGTGACTAGATTGGAAATGGACTTGGTAAGGGAAAAGTTACAAAAATTGTCCAAGTGTGAGACAGATGGAAAGTGAATTTATTGGAGGAGGCCAGGAACCCAGTTTTGCCCAACAGACTGTGTCTCCATTGGTTGTTTCCAAGGTAAGTGTTGTGATAAACCTGTCTCCCAAAACACCCACAATGATGGTACCCCCCACACCCCATAGACACAACAGGTGTGTGACAAAAAACGCGTAGCCAAAATTTTTACTGATTTGACTGCTTCTCCTCATACCGATGCTGACATTGCCAGGGGCCCGTGTGGCAAAGATGCCAGAAAACGCGGTAACTTAAACCCCAAGAAGATTTTTGATGAGGAGATTTATTGAGGAGCAGACATTTTGTTGGTTAAAACTTGGTAGGACTTGGAAAAAGTTTTTTTAAATTTTTCGCTGTTTTACCTCCCTGGATTTCAGTTTTGGAACAAAAAAGGGGTAAAGTAAACCAAGAAAACCCCGCAATTTTAAAAATTTTTAAAAGGGAAAGGGGAAAATCCCGTTTGTTTGAGCAAAAAGTTACCCCCACTTTGCGACAATTAAGACTGAATTAGAAAACTGTCAAAAACTAACATTGCGAAATAAAGGAAAATTCAGAAGATTATTTTTTTCAACGAATAGGTGAAAAGTTTTTTAAATTTTTTTTAAAAAAATGAAAAAAGGATTACTGAAAAACCAGTCCTTTAGTTTTAAATGCTTTAAATTTGTGATGTGTCGTTGTGAAAATTCTGCTCAGGTCAATTTTTTAAATTTTGGGAAATGACATGCCTTGTATGCACGATTGACACTGAACCCCATTCAAAAAATAACATGCTAAAGTGAGTAACCCCCAAGAAAAATCGTACCATCATTCAAAAACTCGGAACAACAGGAAAAAGGGCAAGAGAAGGGTGTTGTGCATCTGAAGGCCAGACCCAGCAAGACAGGGCGGGACAGGGAGATGAAACAACAGTTCATGTCATGCTGTGGCAGTAATGTCCGTCCCCGTGGTGGATGCAGGCAGCTGCGAACCCCGACACCGTAATAAACCAGGACAGTGTGGGTTACAGCTTTTCATCTCCTGGCCTGGACGTTTTACACCGGGGGACAGCGAACAAACGGAAGGGCAGTATTTCCCTCGTCTGGACACGGAAATGGGTGTTGGACTGCCATTGTGTGGTGTTAGGTCAGTGCCCCTTTTTTAAATGGGGGTCTGTTGCGAACATTGTGCATGAAGTTCCTTTGGCCTTTAAAGTGGTACGTGGGGGGGGAGAATTATTTGGAAAATGTGCCCATTTCTGTCCCGAATCGCCCCCTCCCGCCTCATGCTCCTACATTACACTGCTCTGCTTCTGGAAAACACCCCTGTAAATAAAAATCATGGGGGTTTTTTTTTTTTTAAAACCCTTTAATGCTAGTTTCACGGTCCGGAAAGAGCCACTGACTGATCCAAAAAAGAAAAAATAAAAACCAAAGGATGATAACCAACACTGCAATTTTAAGCCCCCCAAAAAACACTTGAACGGGGAAAGGGGGGTCGATGGCATCCCCCAGAAATATGTCAAAAATGAGCCGCATAGGTGGAAAACTTAGGGGTTCTTTTTCTGGCTGTGAACGGGAACTTCCCAAGCTTAATGACAGTCATTACCCCTTTACGGAACAAAAAGAGACTCTGCTCCATCACTAGCAAAATCCTTCAATGTTTTGCTAAAAAGTAGTGCCAATTCTCGCAGAAAAAAAAATTTTTAAGAGGGGTGTGGTTAAAAAGCCTCAAAAAATGTGATGGGTTTTTTATTGGGGAATCCAGGATGTCCATGAGCAAAAAAAGGACTTACTTTACCTTTTTTGATTGGAAAACAACAGCTTTGACACTAAAGCGGAATGGACTTGGAAAATTTGGGAAAAAAACTTGTCCCACTAGTTTTCCCCCCCAAAAAAAATTTTTACAACTTTCCCCGTTTGCCAATGGCGTGAAGGGGATGCTTCTTGCCCCCCGTTGTTACATACTTTTAGCATAATCTTCGAAGAAAGAAAATTTGAAAAATGTGGCATTTTAATCGTTTTCGGGGCTGTGGCGTTATTTTTAATGATATGCAGACCATAAAATGCCCCAAAGGGGAATGATCAAGGTGTTTTTTTTTTAGAAAAACTTTCCTTTGTTTGGGACAGAAAAACGTTATGAAAAGATTGGCTCTTGCTTTAAGCTTGACTGGCATTCAGTTTTGAACTAGGGTTAAAAAGACATTCATCACCTCAGGAGGAATTCCCTCTTTCCAGTATTTTGTCAAATAAACAGACCGAAAGCGTAAACCCGATCAGTCTTTGGGGGTGGGGTTTTTTAACATCCTCTGAATCAGGATGAAAGGGAAATGGGCAATAACTGCCCAAATTAAATTGCACCTTTCGCAGATTAAAAACATTTGGCAACCACCATGTAAAAAAGTATGGTACCAACGTTAACAAATTTTGGATTGAAAACGTTTTTTGGTTTGTTTCCCTGGGTACCTAAGAGGCATCCATGAATTCCTGAACCTTTACTTGCATTGTTTTGTCTTTCTCAACCCCCTTTAGGGAAAGATTTAAGGAAAAAAATTGTTTGTATTTTTTTGGCCACTTGTTACGCACTCAAAAATTTGAAAAAAGCATTCGTCCGTCCGCAACCCCCACGCACCTTCCCAACCCAAGGGCCCACAAACAAACTGGATATATTCTTTTTTTACATTTTTTTTTTAAAACTTTTTTTTTTTTTTTTTCCTTTATTCCTTTTCTTGGGGATTCTTGGAGATGAAGAAAAACCTATTCCTTTTTTTTTTTATTTGGGTGATTTTTCCAAAAACTCAATCACCAATGACAAAAAAATTTTTTCCCCGACGCAACTTAAAAATTTTTTGGCCATTTTAGTAGGGGCATTTTTTTTTTTTTAAAAAACCCACACACAACAACCACATGATTTATATAGTATGTGGCCCCTTCGGTCATGACTGCCAGGACAAAGTACACCGTTCTAATGTCTAGGGGGGCCCAAGCAGCGTCGCCTGTGCTGTAAAACCCAATGCGGGAGGCAGGTCTCTTCCAGCGGTCGATGGGGTATGGTGGGGTCTGTTGGCTGCCATCCCTTTTTGCAAACCGCTTTTCTGCTGAGCAGCTGACAGTTTGCCCTCACCCCGCAGCTGTTTCTGAGAGAGTTCCCCAGCTTTGGGCTCTGCGAGGTCCCCAGGCTCAGTGTTGATCCCCAGCGCCTTCATGTCACTTTTGCAAACATTTTGTATCTCGCTGTGGGGGCCAATGTTTTTTTGCCCTGTGGCAAGCCACCATAAAATTCTTTTGGGATGCGTTTCCATGCGGCGAACGGGGCCCAAAAACCCGCGCCCCGACGCTTTCAGATGGTAGATGGTTGGGGGCCCCCGGCAGGGGGTTGGCTTCGGGGTTGGGCACCCGTCTTGCCAGGAAATGCCAAAATCGCGCCTTGGTTCTCAGGGGAAGGGGTATTGACCTTTTTCCTGAGAGCAGTGTGGTCAGCCTGTCCATAAAAGGGGTGAGGCACAGGCGTTTTATCACCCCTTTTGTCTTTGGGTACTTGGGGTTTGTCCACACCCCTTTTTGGGGAGGGGGCTAGTGTTGGGCTCCTTCCCGACCCCCTTGTCGAGTTGTGTAAAGGGGGAGGTTAAACGGTGAGGTACCCAAGAATTGTGAATTGTGGTGGCTTAAGTCGTAGTCATAATGGTGATGGCTGGTGAAGATGGCGGTCTTCCCCGGACGTTTGTCTTTTTAAAAACTGTTTGGGAGACCAAAAACTTCGGGCCGGGGGGAAGCGGTCCCCTTGTGCTGCAAGTCCCTGAGTATGGGTCACAACGGGAGATGTCGGCAAATGCATGTCTTGTGAGGGCTTCCGGAAATTTTTTTCCCTTTTTGAGGCGGGGAGGTTAAGGCCCGCCCTTGATCTGGTCGCAGGTGGCCCCTTTTGGCTGTGGAACGCAGCCTAGGGGGGGGAGCGAAGAAGATTCCAATGAGGGTTGGGGAGGGGGGGAGCTTGTTTTTCAGGCTGGTACGTTAAGGGGTTGGAGAGGTTTCCGTTGAACTGCACATCCCTTTCATGTTTGGTGGAAGGGGCTCAATTAAGCTGTGCAGTTTGGGGGGCGCCCTTTTTCGGAGAGCCCTGAAAAAGGCATCTCGGACTAGGCAAAGGCCCCTTTGGGGAGGTCAAAGAAGCCAATACAGGGACACCCCTTTTTTCTTGACTTTTCCCGGATTTGGCCCCCAAAGGGGAAGCCTGTCTACCGTGGATCTCTTGCTGAAAACCAACTGTGATTGGGTAGACGCGTTACGTTTCGCAGGCGGTTAGGAGGCCCAGCATAGACTTTGCCCCAACAATGCTGAGGAGCGGATACTTTGTAGTTTTTGCAGTCGCCCTTTCGCTTTTTTTTTTAAAGGGTGGGGGATCTTGACGTCCCTTGTCCGTGGTACAGCCCCCATTAAAAAATGAAGAGAATGGGCAAAGGGTGCGAAGAGAAAAATCTTGCAGGCTTATGAGGTCTGGGGGGTTCCTCGTTGCGGTGCCCCTTCCCGATGCCGGCTAAAGGCTTGCTGATTCGTCCCCGTTGGTTGATCAAGTTCTTCCTTCCGGCATGCATTATGGATCGGGGCTAAGGGGGACCCATGTTCGTGGGATAGAGGCGGAGTAGTGTTCCGTCTTTCCCCCCCCGTTGGTAGGATTGTGTTACTTCCCCCGGGGGAGGGGTTTTTAGGGGGGCGATCTTGCTCTATGTTGGCCCCCCCGCCCTTTTGTGCCCATAATTCCGGGTTTCCTCTTTCAGCCACTGTTCTTTCGTGGCTCTGTCCAGCTCTCTTTGGAGCGCCTGGCGAAGCTGAACCTTTTTCTGGCACCCCCAGGATTTGCAGGTTTTCCCCTTTGGGGGACGCTTATACTTGGGAGTGCGGCAGCTTGGTCAACAGTGGGAGCCCTTTTGATGATTTGGCCCCAAAAACCGTCGTGGGACTTCACATTTTTTTTCCCAAGGGACCATAGCAATGGGGTGCGGTGTCTTTTGCGTTTCCCCCCTTCGTGGCGAGTCCGGGTGAAAAGTTTATTCTCTTAAAAGGCTCTGCGAATGTTTAAAGATTGGGGGAATTTTCTGAGTCAATGCGAGGGTTCCTTGTTTCTTGGCAGTGGAACTTCTTTGGTTTAGCCGTTTGAAAATCCCCAAAGGATCTGTGTCACGTCTGCATGTGAAAGGCGAGGGGGGAAAAAAGTTTTTGTCGGAGTTTATAGGATAAAAACCAGTTGGTGCCATTTTTTGGCGGGGGCCCCCGGGCTTTGTGTGGGCTTTTTTTAAGAAGGGTTGGCGAGCACGTTCAGGCAGGCCAAAACTCAAGCAGTCGCGTTATTTATTCATTTTCCCACCCCAAAAGGAAACCCGGGGAAAAGGGGGGATGGTCTTGTCTGAAACCCATTGGGGTTTTGAAGTCCCCCAGGGAAAAAAAGTTGTTTGCCCTGGGGTGTTCCTTTTTGATGAAAAATTTTTGTAGAACCCCCTTTTGGTGTCGGAGAGGCGGACGAATTGGGGCAAAAAAGGATAGGTGCTGCCTTGGGTTTGGGTTTTAGGGGAGAGTCAAGAGTCGTTTAAAACCCCCCTGCCGGGTTTTTAATCGTTCGCAGGCTGTTCCTTTGCAAAGCCTACCCCGTGCTTCTTGGGCATCAAACCTTTCCTTGTAAAAGGTGTAGTCCCTTTCCTTTTTGTTTTGAGTCACCCCCGGGGGTTTTTTCCCCGCGAGTGGAATGTCCCATTGGCCCCTTTATTCGTGTTTATGACGGCGGTTTTTTTTGGCCGTGGTGTCTTAGATCTTGGGGGCCCGGCATCATTGTTGGCTTTCCAAAACCCCAGTTTCACTGTGCCTTTTTCCCCGACCCGGGTTTTTGAATTTGAATTTTTCTTTTTGTTTGGGCGGTAATTAACGACCCCCGTAATTTTCTCCCCAATTTATGCACCCAATGAAGAAAGGGAGGTCGGGGGGACAGCACCTAACGGGTGGGGGCTGCCCCGTTGGTGGGGGGTAGCTGTCCGTGGACACGAAGGTCTTCCCCCCCTCAAAAGCAAAACCCTGGCGTCAGCTCACGCCGTTGGCAAGATTTCACCGGTATTGTTTTCCCCGTTGTGCCCCATGTGTATAGCGAGGTGGAGTGTCTTCCGGTCGTGGTGCAGGGGTTTTTGGATGAAGGATGGGTTAAGCCTGGGCAGTGTAAAAATGGAAAAAAGGTTTTTTTGGGAACTTTTCCCCCCCTTTCCCCCTCGTGACAGACCAAAGGAAAGCAGGGCGTTCGTTTGGTGCCAACGTGGCCGCGGAGCTGCCGGAAAAGTGACAAAGTTTGCCATCCAACCCCTTGGGGGCAACGGTTTATGTCGGGTTTACTCCCTTAGCTGATGGCCCCGGGTAGCCTCCAGGTGGGCCCTTTGATTGATCTAATTTTTTTCCCCCGGGTTTCTGCCACCCCCCACCATCTCCTGGAGGACTGGTGGGGTTGCTGGTTTAGTGCAGCATTCGCCCCGTGACGGTGTACTGGGTTCCCGTTACCCGTAGGGGAATTTTTTAAATTTTGTGTGGGTGTGTGTGTGTGTGTGTGTGTTGGTTTATCAAATAAAACATCTTTCCAGAGAGGGCCATTCCTGCTCACGAAAAAAATTTTGGGGGACCCCCGTCCCCTGTACCTTTTACCCTCTCTCCAACACAAACCCGTGAAAAATGAAAATACTGTCTGTTTTTCTGCAGTGTAGGGGGATGGGGTCTGTAAAGGGGGGAAAAAGAAATCTTCATCACGTTGTCCGAAGTCTGGTGGGGGTACCACAAGTGTAGGCGGGCTGTGTGGTGGGTTACAGGCAAACTGCCCCGGCAAAGCAACAGCAAGCCCGTGAGAGTTTTTGATGGCAATTTCCAAAAAGGGTTTTTTCGTTGTGTTTTCCCGCATGCACGGTTTTTTTCCCGGCCCAAAACAAAGAGGCACGTGACCACCCCCAACGTGACCACGTTAAACTAAAACGACCCAGTGGGTCCTGCTGGAAAGGAGGCCCTGCGTTTTGCTTGTTTGGGAAAGTTCATTTTTTTTTTCACAGGAAGGGAAAGTCGGCGATATTTTGGGAGGTATATCCCAAACATATTGGGGAAAGTAGGTCTGTGGAGAGTAAAACTTATGGAAATTTGCGGGGAATGGGCTGGCCAACACGGCGGTCACAGATTTTTATCCAGGTCACCCTGGCAAAGTAAGAAAATGTCATGTCACTCCCAACCTAGCATGTTTTACGGGGGAAAATCAAATTCCCTGGATTACTTTCTGGTTTGCATTTGTCCTGTTTATCTGATACAAACTTTCCCAAACACCACTTTTCAGTGCTTTTCCCATTTAAAGCACAAGAAATTTTAAAAAACAGTGTTAACAAAAACCCCTTTATCCCCCGCAGTTTTAAAAGTCATTATCCAACGAGAAGCAAAATTGTTTTGAATTTATGAGTACGTTAAATAAAAATTTCCCAAATTCCAATTAAATTTAAAGAAAAGAAAAACTTTGAAATCAGGGATTCAGTTTTGAAAAGGTTTAAATTAAAAATTTCAAACAAAATTGTGAAACAAAATTTTTAAAAGAAAATTAATGTATCTTAATGAGAGGAAAACCAGGAGGTTGATGAAACCAAGTGAAAGAAAAAATTTTTTGCCCCAAAAAATAAAATGACCTTCCATCGTGCTGCAGTGGGGAAAAACCCCCCTTGTTTCCCTAAAACCCCAAGCCCCCTTTTTTGGGTGAGACGGGTGGTATTTTCATGACGAAGTAACGTGTTGTTTTTAGGGAAAAACCAAAACCACAAGGGTGTAACCAAAACCCTTTTTTCATCTGCCCCCTACACTGGACCCCCGGTTACAGGAGTGGGTTGGAATGGTGCCAGTGAGGTACAGAACAGTTCCATAGACCATGCTAGGTTGAAGGTTGGTAAAGTTGTGTGCTGTAAACATGTTACAATTGGAAAACTGTTGTGTGAAAATTTTCAGTTGGAATGCGTGTATTGTAAAATGGTACAATTGGTAAAGTTTTGGGGCTTTTAAACATGGTACAATTGGTTTAAAAAAATGTTTGTTAAATGGCACTTGTAACATGTGCTGTAAACATGGACAGTTAATTAAATGTTTTTTGTATTCTCAGATAGGAGATAGCAGATTAAAACCCCAAACTTTTTGTGTGGGTTATCTCATGCTGTGCTTATGCCTGGGGTTTTGCCTTTAAAAATTGGGGTGAATGGTTTTTTTTTATTTTGTAAAATAATCTCTAATCTTAAAAATTTTAAAAAAATTCTCAAATAGGTAAATGTTTTGGGAAATTTTTCTCACGTCCATCCCCAAGGGCCGCCCCATAGCGTTGGCGATAGCCCTCCTAGTATTTACCCCCTTTTGACGCAAGCGCAGTTCCCCACCCTCTCGTCCCCAGCCCCCTGAAGTCCCCTCCAAATTTCCCCCCCTGGGTCTATGGTGTTCTTTTCCCCTCCAGTTTCCCCGTTTGAATAGGTGTTCTAATTCCCTTTCCCTTTTAAAAGGGCCCTAAATGTTGATTCCCTTTCCCCAATTTCCTTATGAAGATGTCTTAGTCTTTTTTCCCAATCGTTCGTTTTTTTCTTTTTGTCCATGAAACCAAATTTTTTGAAACCCCATTGGTGCCCCAGTTGGTTTTGGGGTTTTCTTGTTTTTGTCCCGCCTTTAAAAATATAACATTTGGTTTTGTATGCATTCAAAAACTCCTTCCTGTTTTTAAATTAAGTCATTTTTGGTAAGAAACTTTTTTTCTTGAAAACAATTTTGGTTGACCATTCTGCTGGCTATTTTGTATGATCTGCTTGGTGAGATGATTGTTCCCAGAATTTACACTTTCAATGTCTCAAGTTTTGCCTTGTGTTATTTTTTCTGAGGGGATTTATATTTTTATGATTACCGTTATTCAGTTTCTTGCTTTTAGCTCCCCCTGTTTCTTTTCTTTTTTTTCTATTATATTCACAAAAGGGTTTTTAGGTCCCTTTATGTTCACAATTAGTACGGTGTCATCTGCGAACGAAGTTGTTTTAATTTTTCCCAACCTTTTTCCGGGCTTCTCCGGTTTCCCCCAAAGGGGTTTTATGGCCCGAAAAAAACAAGAAATTTATTTGTCTTTTTAAAACTTTAATCAAAATACTCTTTTAGTTTTTAAATTTAGAGAGTTTTTTTTTCAACTATACGTTTTCGTGAATTTTTTACCCAAAAGTTTATTTGTTTCTCTCTTTGAACATTTTCTGTCAAAATTTATTTTCACCATGCCAGTTTGTTGACACGAGTCCCGTAGTGATAATTTCTTACGTTTCCCCCGGTAACAGAAGAAACAAAACGGGGGTGAACCCGTTTAATGTAGGGAAATTAAATCCGATTTATGGGAAACTAGATGATGTTTTCCCCCACGATGTTGAGCGTGAAAAACCATCGTGCTTCCCTCATTATTTTTTAAAAAAATTTTAAGCCCCCAAAGTAGCTTTAAACTCTTTTGTCACCACAAGTGAAGCACTGTTCAGTAAAACCCCTGTTGCATCGCTTTCTTAACATTCTGTGGTGTGTTTTGTGAATCAAATAATGTATTTTAAAGTGGCAGTGATATAGAGCATTTTTTTTATTATCGAAAAAAAGAGAAAAAAAAGACAAACATAAAATTCATGATGTGCAAAAAGTAATGGCTTTTTTAAAAATTGTAAATTTTTAAAATTTTACAAATCCCGATATCGCATGAAATCAAGGGTGAAGGTTTCCCAAAAGCTTTTTAGTTTCATCTTTCGATAATCAGAGAAACGTTCCCCAAAAGAATTACGAAAAATGGCGACCCCCGAAGGAAAAACAAAAAAAGGTCGTTTGCAGTTACAATGGACAAGCATGCCCTACTAGTGTTAACAAAAGCCCCGCGAAAAAGTGGGGATATCACCGACCTGATGATAGACTTTTTCTATCAATATTCACCACAGAAACAGTTTTTCCGAACGAACTGACACAATTGAAAATTTTGGTTAAGGCAAACGTCAATGATGCTGAACTGAAAAAGATCAATTTTTTTCGAAAAACCGGGAAAAAGAAAGGGTAGGCGAATTCTTGACCTTAAAAAAAGAACAATAATGAAACTTGTAAAAACCAAAAAAGAACAATAATGAAACAATCAACCGGATGTACGAGTTGATTGGTTATTTTTGAAAAACGTATAAAAATTTCTCAGGGGGGAGACCAAAAAAGTTTTCCCCCTCAGACGCAACAGAAATGTTTTTCAAAGAGGCCCCAGAAAAACAAAAGAGGTTAATGTCTACCCAAAAACCTATGGACTTCAGAGATGAACTCTCGATGGAGGATGGTGCATCCTAAAAAGGGATAAAGGGTTAACCCCCCAAGAGCAAGAAGAAACCCTCGGCCATTCCCCTATGGTCATGGGCAAAAAAAGATTCCTTAAGCCAAAGGTTATTAAGGTAATCGTCAATGACGGGGGGAATCCACGTAGAGGGCCATCTGCCAGAAGCATAACTACCCAAATAGAAGGAAGAATCCCGGCACAATTCCAAATTTAGGTAAACCTAGGAAAGACTTTTCCCACTTGAGGAAAAAGCCCCTTGCTCAAACGGACTTATAGCAAATACTTCTGTAGCAAAGTAGGAGTAACACTTGAGGGGGGTCTAAAATACCTTAAGAAATCATTGTAGAAATGACTTCCCCCAAAAATTTTTTTAGTGAAAAAAACCCCCCCCCTTCATGCTGGGGGTTTTTTCCTGCTTACAAAAAAAGGGGAATTTTAATGCTCATCCACATCCCTAGGTCAATGGTTTTTTGGCGAAAAACCCTTGAGGACATCATGAAAATCAAATCCCTGTACCAAAACAGACTCAGACCTTGTCTTTCGATAAAACGCCCTTGGAAATTGCCCTGACAGAAAGGCGAGGGAAACCTTTCCCCCCCGCTTCACTCACAACGTTTGTGCATTTTTTATTTGAATTCTTGTATTATCAAGTGATGTCAGTTCTTGGATTTTTTTCCCTTTCTTTTATTTTTTTGGCAGTAAAAAAGGGGTTTGCAGCAATAAAATTTGGGGACAAAAGACAGGGTAAACCTCGAGGGGAAAAAACCATCCCCTTTTCATGAAGTTGTTGCCCTAAAAAATTTTGCTGATTATATGGACACACTACCTTTTTTTTTGTAAGTTTATTAAAGTACAAGATACAAAATTTTATCTTATTGTATAATGGCACTTGTGAGTATGTAGTTGCATAGGTAGTTGTTGTTTGTATGTATTTTGAGGGGTGTATGTAGTATGCATGTATGTTGTATATTTGGGTACATGTTGTGTGGTAGTAGTTGTGTGAATGTGGGGTGTTGTATTAGATTTTTTTATTAAATATATATATATATTATTATATTTTAATTATTTATTTGGGGTGTGTGGGTTTGTGCTTGGTGTGTGTGTGGTGTGTGTGTGTGGGGTTTGTGTTGGTGTGTGTGGTGTGTTGTGTGTTGGGGTGTTTGTGGTGTTGTGTGTGTGTGTGTGAAAGACTACACAAAAAAATGTTTTTTGTTAATATTTCATATAAGTTTTGTAGCTTTGCTAAACCATTCTAATTTTGTTTATGATCTGTTGTAAAATTTTTCGAAGAAGTGTTTGCTTCATTGGTAGCGACTTATATGTTTTACTGCGTTAATGTAAAGGGGGAAGGCAAACTATACTATTTCTTTTCCCCCAAGAATGTGTTTCTTTTGTTTTTTTTTTCTAGAAATTTAAGACCGGGTTTTAACCAAAAACTTACGCTTAAGATGGACGAAGTTTTCTCTTTTGTCATTATGAATGAAAAGTTAAAACCAAAATTTTGCAATGTATCACCCGATATAGGGTCGTGTCAGGAAAAAACTGGAAAGATGCTTTTGTCCTATGCCTGGGGGAAAGGCTAGTTGAAAGGGTTCCCAAAATTGAACCAAAACGGGGCAAAATCAGAGACAAAAGCTAGGACGTGTCCCTATCCAATACCTGGGGTAAAGGTCATGTGAAGGCTCCAAACCGAAATTTTTTTCCAGTTTCGTTTTAGTTTTCAAGATGAAGTTCTGCGTCGGAACGAATTCCATTGCACTAAGGGCACAGGTGCCACGTGTTTGGTGACAAGGCAATCCCCAAGTGCCGAAAACCCCCTAGGGGCCCCAGGCCCTGAGGCCTACTGATTATGTTTTTTAGGTATTTTTAAAAAAAATTTTGTGGCCCCCAAAGGAGGATCAAAAAACCCCCCCCCCCGCGTTTTCGGGGCCCTGAAAAACAAAATGAGTACGGCTAACGTTTTACAAAAACAACAAACGGTCCAAGACAAAAATTTAATAAAGGGGAAAGCAAAAAACCTTGCCAACGTAAAATGGGGCTGATGCCCCTTCTTGCCATGCCCATTTTTCCCCTTTTTTCCCGTGAACGTGGATCTCACAGCTGACTTGCGAAGAAACCCCCAAGCAAGGGAAAGGATGGCAGATGAGGGCTATCGACGGATTTAAACCCCATTGTGTTTTATTGACATCTTGGGGAACGTCTTGCAGGGAACGGGAACGGGGAGGGGAGAAGAGGCAGAAGAAAAAAAAGAGGGGGAAGAAAAAAATCAGAGAGTGGACTGGACTTGAAGGAAAAATTTTTGGGGGAAAAAGGGGTTGAGGAGTGGGGGAAAGTTGTTCCCAAAATTTTCGTGGTGCCCCAACGGAAAACCGAAAAGGGGACTGTGTTGAGATGATGATGATGGTGGATAGGGTTTTTTTGGCCCCAAAAAATTTGTATCATCACCAACCCAGCATCGTCTCGTCTTTAAAATCTCGTGTCGTCATCATATATCATCATCATCATCATCTTATATCATATCATCTCATATCATTCTATCTCCCCACCATCAATCACGTCATCATTTTTCCGAGGGGTGTTATTTTAAAGAAATTTGGTTTTGATCCTTTTTTTTGCATTTTTTTGGAAACAATAATGAAGAAAAGCAAATGGCGATCAAGGGGATCTTAACCCATGGACCCGTCAAACCCCCCTGTTTAAAAGGAGAAAAAAAAGCTGAATTCCGTTTTGGGGGGCCAGTATCAATTAAATTAAGTGTGGTTAAAGGGGAAAACCACCAAACTTTTAAAACCCCTTGGCAATTTTGGGGCCCGGGGGAAAAAACCTTGTTGGGTTTTGTAAACCCCGGGAATTAGTGCCAAATTTTCTAAAGTCATTTAGCACCCGCTTGAACTTGGAAAATTTTTGGAAAAAACCCCCAAAAGACTTCATGGCCCCGTGGTAGTCCACAGTAAGGGGAACTGTTGAACTTGGGGTTTTTAAGAAATCTGCCCCGTCCCCGGAGTCTGAGGGTAACCTGTATTGAACACTTCTCATCATTATGTTATCAGTAGGGAACATTTAATTATCATTGTGTTGTAAGGTGGAGCATTTCCCTTTCATTGTTTTAGTTAAAAACACTTCTTTCATAATTACATTATAAATATGAGAACATTTAATTTCATTGGTTGTAAGTGTGAGATTTTTTTTAAATTTCATTGTTAGGGTTTGAAAAAATTCCATCATTATTTTACAATATGAAAAAATTTAATTTTTTTTGTGTTTTAAGTATGAGAAACTTCATTTTTCATTGTATTAGGTGAGATTTTTCATCTCATTTTTTAAAAAATTATGAGAACTTTAAATTTAAATAATTGTGTTGAAAAGTATGAGAAACTTCATTATCATTGTTTTCAGAGTGAGAAAAAATTTTCATCATCATTACTTTTTAAATATGAGAACTTTTATTTTTATTGTGTTATCAGTGTGAGAAACTTTTATCATTGTTATCAGAGTGAAACACACTTTATCATTTTTATTTTATCATATGAGAAATTTTTTATTATTGTGTTATCAGTGTGAGAAACTTCTTATCATTGTTATTAGAGTGAGAACACCTTCATCTCAACATTATCAATATGAGAACATTTCATTTCTTTGTGTTATCAGTGTGGGGAACACTTCATTACATTGTTTATCAGAGGGGAGAACATTTTTTATCATCATTTGTTATCAGTAGGGGAACATTTTTTTTTTATTGTTACATGGAGAACACTTCATTATCATTGTATTATCAGTTTGAGAACAATTCTCATCTTTTGTTTCATTAAGAAATTTATTATATTGTTTTTATCAGTTTTGAAAAACATTTCGTTTGATTGTTTTTTCCCAGTTTTTGAAAACACTTCATTATTTTTTTACCCGGAGTAAAAAACTTTATTTCATTGCATCAGTGTGCGAAAACTTCATTACCATTGGTTACAGTGGAAAACGCTTCATTTTTAAAAAAAAAAGCAATGTTTAAAGTCATCAGAAAAAAATCTGGGAGGCTAAACTTTTCAAATGTCAAAGAAAGGTTTGGAAGCGCCTTCATGAAGAATATGCTAATTTCAGCTGATTAAAAAGTTATTTTGCAAAAATTTTGAACAAACCCCAACCCTTACCCCTGATGACTCAAAAAACCAAAACGAAAAAAGGGGGAAAATAGAAAAAAAACCCCCAGGGGGCAAAAAAAAAATAAATCATCCTCATCATAAAACAACAACAAAACAAAAACCCCCAAAAACAGCAAACAACAGCAACAACAACTTTAAAAGACAACAAGAATAAGTGATCTACCCCCCTGGACTTTTTGGGGTGCAAGGAAAAAAAAAATGTCAACATATCTGCAGATAAGGGCCTCTACAAAAAAAAATTTCTGTACCCCTTTTATTTCCAAAAATGGATTTGTCTATTAAAAAATTGTGTGTTTTGAATGATATTTCATTGTTCCAAAAAAGGGAAAAAAGATTTAGTATAAAAAGAGAGTGTGTTACCAGAGAATTCGCCCCCGACAAAATTGCCTACGTTTTCATGGTCTTTGGTTTATTTATTCGGAGGTGACTGTTTTAAAAATTTTTAAAAAAAAGGGGCCCCAAATTTTACTATTTCAGTGTACCACTAAAATTTGTTTTTAAAAAAATTTTTAAAAAACCCCCTCGAAAAGTGTTAAAAACCCCCCAAAGATAGGGGGGGCCCCGGGGGAAAAGCAGAAAAGACGGATGTTTTTCCCTTATCTTAGAAGCCCCCCGACTTGATTAAAACTTTTTAAAGAACCTACTTTTTTAATGTTAGAACAATGGATTGGGCTGAATGAAGTAGAATGTTATTTTTTCCCCTTTTTTTAAAATCCCAAATTGGGGCCCCCTTTTTTTTCCCTTTGAATTTGGGAAAATGAAAAGAATCAAAGAAAAACAACCCCCCAAAAGGGTACAAAATGGGGGATTAAATATACCAAAAATTTAAAAAAATGCTGAAAAGGGGGACAAATTTTTTACTGAGAAAATTTGAAACCACCAACCAAAAAAAAGTAAAATATTTATGCTGAATTGTAGGTACCCTTTTTTTAGTTGTAGAAATGCAATGACAAAATTTTTTGGAAAAAAAAAATTTTTTTGGGTTTTGGGTAATTTTTCAGAACTAAACCCCAAAAAATCCGTACAATTGCCTTTAGAATGACTTTTGTTTGCAAAAAAAAATGTTTACTGGAAAAAAAAAGTAATAAAAAAAAAAGTTTGGGGAAAAGGGGTTCCTGTATTGCCATCTTTTAAATAATAAGGGGTCGTTTATGACAATGACGAATTTTTAAAAACAAAATTTTTATAAACGTTATTTTTTTTTATTTTTTTAAATTTAAAAGAAGCCAACCAAAAAACGACAGGAAAAAGGGGGAAAAAAAAAAAATCATCGGTTTTTTCAAATGATTTTCCTCAGGATGAAATCCTTACCTTTAAAGGGAAAACCCCGTCTTGGTTTTTTTTTTAAAAAAAAATGATGCACTTCTAAATTCTGTTTAAAAATGGTTTTTATAAATTGAAAAAAAAACCTTTTTTTAAAAA
>JAPXFY010004664.1:0-15000 GCA_030674185.1 Monoplex corrugatus | reverse complement strand
AGAGACGGCTGGGTGGTGGGCATCCTGATCAGGTAGCTATAACACTTGATCCACTGTTGTGTCACATACTGGTTGACAAGTGTTGTCCTACCATGTCTAGGATGTTTACATTTTAATGAATGATGAATGGGAGTAGATATATACATTTGAAGGTATCTTTTAAGCTAAACATCAATTATGGCCTATAAAGAGCATGCGGATTACCCCATAACGACAAAACTGGTGGTCTTGGCTGATTAAAATCAAGAGAAAATATAAGGGATTTGCACAAAAAATATCAGAATGCAAAATACACTGCTTTTATTCCACTGCACTATGACAACAAAGGTAAAACCTTAGGGTATTTCACACGGTTGTTATAATATCCTCAACAACGTAGATTGTAAGAATGTTGCAAGAAGCATAACATCTGCCAGATTTTACATATATTTTGATCACCATAGATCAGAAACGTTTGTCAATATTCTACGAACGTAGTGCAGGATAAAACACCCATTTTTTGGCTAATCTGATCACAAATGACCTCAACAGTGATCCAAAAGAAAAAATGAAAAAAAAAGATAAAAAAAAAGATTAGGAGCAGAATGTTTATTTTCTGTAGATTGTAGGCCTTCACACTGATTAGAGATTATGGGTTGAGCAGAATTTCATGTCACATATTTTACCTGTGAGAAGCGATACACATGATATAGTAAGAATTTTTTCTCCAGGGACTCCGGTTTTCCCTTCAGCCCCTTGGCTGTGGCTTTAGGATGTTTTTCTTCCTAGTTAGACTAGATTCGTTGCACTAGGCACGATTCATTTACATCGGCCGTACCTCTGGATTAAAATATTTTCCCATTCAGTCGAACATATGCCTATATTTTCTCTTATGCATATTTAATACTGATATCCTTTACATTCCAAACACTGCTCTTCGCTAGTGAGTCATAGTTCTCATTTCCGCTCTGACATCATATTTACTCAAAAACATTATGATGTCATCTTAGTCAGTTTATTCCTTTTATCACACTGGACAGCAGGAGTTTCAGTCTTTTTCTCCTGATTTTTGTTCTGGTGTTTCGTAATTTTACGCTCATGCTGTGCAAAATTTGCGCCTGTCTTGTCTTCTTCTATTAAATACGCGTTCTTATTCTTCTTTCGTGTTTTTTTCTGGTTCCTGTTTGCTTGACAGCGGGCAGTCACACTTGTTTTGGATTTCGTATCAAACTTTTGTCCTACTGAAGGCATCAGATATCAATTTCAAAAACCTTTTGGTGTATCCTTCAACATATGAATAAATAGTATTCCATACATACTGTCGCAGATGTAAATGTTACTCAGTGTCATTGTACAGTATACTATTAAACGGTAAATCAGGTTTGCTGTCGATAGAAGATTGACACAGTAGAAACAGTCAAAAGACGTTCATCATAACCTTGATTTTTGAATAAAGCCTCTCGAAAGCTTGTTCCTTTTGGTGGTTGAGCTTTGACAAAGCTCTGAGCTGGCTGCCCCAGCAATGTTGATGCGTGGTCATACTTTCTGCTTGAATCAGTGGATCATTTTTGATTTGAACTGGACTGGACTGCACACCATGGAATGGTTTGTGTCATAGTTGGCACTGTGGGAACTATGTGTGAGAAGTGCACAGTTGATGACAGTTCTTCCAGTAATGATCATGTCCAGCTGATGTTATTATTAAGATCTTGGGTATCTCCAGGAGCCTTTGACTCAAAGAATATATTGGTGATGCACAGCAAGCAGCGAGAACAGAGCTCCTGTGGTTTCTGGCCATTGTTGTTCAACTTGCAACATAGAATACCAGATACAGTTTGGCCATGATCTGATGTCTGAACTGACTATAGCATGGAATTACAAGCAAACTAATTTGCTTTCATTCTGGAATCGTGCTGATAGTAGCACCAAGATTGTCATAGAGCTGACTTTATGTTTCCTGCGGTGAGCATAGCATATGATATAGAACGCTTGAGATGTTCACTTTGCAGGACGTTGACAGGCCAGGGAAAGGAGCAATTCTAAACCATCATTGGGAGGAACTACTGTGGTTAATAGGCCTTTCATGACTGTAAGGTCTATGCCATGTACAGGTAGTTCCTCAGGGAGTCTACTCTGCCACAGGTCTATATAGATCTTTCTCCACAGTATAACATCTGCAGCAAGTATGTACTCTTGTAAGGCTGCTATGTCTATGTCCATTCTCCTCAGCTCAGAGTCGATGATTGCTGTCTCCTGCTGTATTGATCTGCTGCAGAACGCCTGAGAAGCCAGGGCACATAATCGCGAAATTCTAAGCCTCCAGTCGCATGACTGGTCGTTTCTTCTTTAATTTATGTAACTTGCTTGGTGTTGTTGACACTATATAGTTATAATCGTCCATGGTCGTCTACTTACTATGGCAACCGTTAAAGTTTAATTTCTGATCCTAACGTATAATTTCTGTCGTAGTTTCTTTGAGGTGAACGTTTGTTGAAGTGAAGATGATGTCTGTGGCGTCGTTAGTTGTACCACAGCTGAAAGTCTGATACACAGAGGTCTACACACTGGACAGACTTGTACTACAGTTACACTGGGGGTCAGTCCACTGGGACTTGTTCCCTCTGGGACTAATTCCATGGGCCTGTTCCCTCTGGGACATTCCAGGCTGTTCCCTCGACTAATCCCATGGGCTGTTCCCTCTGGCTAATCCATGGCTGTTCCCTCTGGGACTAATCCCATGGGCTGTTCCTCTGGGACTAATTCCATGGCTGTCCCTCAAAGACTAACCCACATGGACTGTTCCCTCTGGGACTAATTCCATGGGGCTGTTCCCTGGCTAATCCATGACTGTTCCCTGGACTAATTCCATGGGGCTGTTCCCTCAAAGACTAACCCCATGGACTGTTCCCTCTGGGGCTAATTCCATGGGGCTGTTCCCTCTGGGACTAATCCATGAGGCTGTATCCTCTGGGACTAATTCCATGGGGCTGTTCCCTCAAAGACTAACCCCATGGACTGTTGCCACTGGGGCTAATTCCATGGGGCTGTTCCCTCAAAGACTAATCCCATGGACTGTTCCCACTGGGACTAATCCCATGGGGCTGTTCCCTCAAAGACTAATCCCATGGACTGTTCCCCTGGGGCTAATTCCATGGGGCTTTTCCTGTGGGGCTGTTCCCTCTTGGGACTAATCCCATGGGGCTGTTCCCTCTGGGACTAATCCCATGGGGCTGTTCCCTCTGGGACTAATCCCATGGGGCTGTTCCCTCTGGGACTAATCCCATGGGGCTGTTCCCTCTGGGACTAATTCCATGGGGCTGTTCCCTCTGGGACTATCTTCATTTGGACCCTTTCAGCTCTTGTCCCATTTGGACTCATCAGACAATTTTACCCATGATTATCAGTTCTGTACCATGAATATCATCAATTGGGAGTTTTCATTTGATGTCTAGTGCCTTGATAAAACACCAATGATGTTTGGCTGCTGGTTCATGCCTGTGTTGGAGGAGTTGACAAACTAAATGATTCCATAGTCAAGACATGGATTTACCAGGTGAGTCCTCTATTTAGCGATGAGATGTGGTGCCATTTCACGAACTTGGACAAAGAGTCAGTCCAAACGAACAGTATTTGGAGTTTTCATGCAGCATTTTCAAATATTTTCTGCATCCCCCCTGGAAACATCCCAGTATCCATGCATTAACTACAGCATTGCAGAACAGATAGAGACTGAGCTGGCAATTCGACAGTTGAACGTGAGTCTTTTGCCTCTAGCAAAGAAATCAGAAATCTGGGAGAAAGGCATCCAGTAGCTGGCACCATGCAGTATTTCATGAAGAGCCAAAGAATGTATGTAACTTTATGGATTCTAGTGAGCTTGATTGTCACACTTCACTGACTTCTGACTTGACAACTGAACAGTCAACTGGCTGAAGGCTAATTCAGTTCATCTGTTTCAATTTCAGTCTTTAACATTCTATTAATTCTTTAACAACATGTTACATGAATGTGTGCATTTCCATGTGTCTTCAGGTTTATATTCTGATATGTGATCAAAATGATGATAATGATAATAATAACAATAATAATAATAATGATAATAATAATAACATAATAATAATGATAATAATAATAATAATAATAACAATGCAACACTAATAACCTTACAAACATATGTATGCATCTGGACACTTTAATGCTGGTTGCACTAGGATGAGACAAGGGTTAGTTGCAAATGGGACTAGTGCCAGTAAACCCTTCCCATTGAACCAAGGTTGGCACTTTTCGTCTTCTGTTTGGACCAGTCTTTGTCCCATGCATCTCACCACACTTCTCTCTCTCTCTCTCTCTCTCTCTCTCTTCTCTCTCTCTCTCTCTCTATCTCTATCTATCTATCTATCCTATCTATCTATCTATGTATCTCTGTTCTCTTTCTCTCTGTCCCTCTCTCTTTCCCTCTCCCTTTCTCTCTCTTTCCCTCCCCCTCTTTCTTTTTCTCCTCTGTTTCAATCACCCAAAGAGCCCTTTCTATCAACTGTTTCCACATACAGAAGTAACAGAAGTTTACAAGGATGTTTAGATTTTATGTTTTTTCCCATTCATAAAAGTTCTTTTTGAAGTTGTTAAATGTTATTAATCAAACTGCATATATGTTCTTAAGTTGATCTATGATACACTGTGCATTTTATTCATGATTATTTCTTAAAGAGGCTCGCGCAGGTGGCTTTGTAGATACACTCAATGGCCTCTGAGGAGACTTTTAAGACAGTTCATGATCTCACAGAGCAGACTCTATAAAGCAATTTTGCATTTCGATTGTGGATGTCTCAGAAAATCAGGTCAGGACAGGACGGGAGGGCATTGATTTTTGGAGAGCTTTCTGTATACATACACATAGCATTCAATCAAAGATGGCTGTTAGAAAAAGCATGAGTCATCAAACAGGCACAACTTTCATGCACTCCAAGAGGTTTGTACAAAATCAAATCCACTTCTCCAATTTTCAACATCAGTGTGTTTTGAATCTCCATGTGTGTGAATTTTCTCCTGCAAACGTTTCAGTAACAGCTACATTTACCAAAGTAGCAGTCCTAAACAGTTGATGTGGTTAAGTATCTTCATCAAGGTCTATCTTCCTCGTTTGAAAGTACTGAAGCAATTCTAAAACTTTGCTTGGCAATAAGAACTCGATTCATCAACTCATAAGGGTTCATTGCTCTAAAACCACAACTTGTGAGTCCCATGATAGACAAAAAATACGCTTCAACTGTGTAAGGTTTCTTATGACCTGTTCACTTCGAAGTGGCACTTAAAAAGAACATGAAATTACGTGTATTCACTGATGAAGAATAGTGTATCAAGATTTATAATTTTTTGTTACATAATGTCAATACTGAATCTTACTGACTTTCATTGTATTTCTCTAGGACATAGGCGTATGCTCATGTGCCACCTTCAGGTAGTTATGACTGGCCAAGCAGAGGTAGGTATTGTTGATTACCTTACATCGTCTGTATTGATAGAAAGCAAAAGCTTTTCATTGTCACTTGGTGAGCCTGTTTGGATTGTGTGTCAAAGATTCAGAGATCAATTCATTGACAGAAACAGACAGCGTCGCTTTCATTTCATTACAGATATACAGTAGACTGCTGCTGCGAAACTCACAACGGAGGGATGATAAACATGTGCTATTTCGTCGGTTCGTAAAAATCGAAAACAGCGAGTCATACACAGTTTAATTTTAACCACATGTGCTGTATCATGCGCGCTTCCATGCGCGTGTGTGTTATGTTTTCTGCGTGTGAGCATGCTTCATATCAGCATGGATGATCTTCAAACTACATGTTGTGTGTTGAAACACTGATTAACAGGGTGGGGTAGGCTTGTAAACATAACAAATCAGAAAATAAATCAGTAAGTGGTCACGTGTTTTGATCTTTCTCAAGATTGTACATTTAGCATATTGAAAGCAAAATTTGGTGGGAAAAAAGTTTAGTCATTTCTTTTTATTCCGTTTTAAAACAGAGACATAAATCTGTGCCCACGATGTTTTAATCAAGAAGAAATGCAGAGATGGTCAAGACAGAAAAATGCATCCACCCACCACCTTGTTTGTAACAATGGGGATTCGAACACACAACCTCAAATTTGATCAATAGGCCCATTTCGCCATGGTGACTGGTTTGAAAACAAAGACATGTCTATGTTGGCTTACCCTGCATGCTTGTTGAAATATTCTTCATGAGAAAATTGAAAGTAGACAGTATGGTTATATGGTAAGTTCTCAGAAAGATGGTGACCTATCATTTTTTTAAAGAGTTTTAAGACCATATATTCAGTTTCTTTTGTACAAACGTTCAAATAAAATCCGTTTTTTTTTCATTTGTGTTCCCAGGTCAAAAATAAACAATCGAACTGTAGTGTGTAGTGATGAACTGTCATTTTCCCTCCAGCTCAGATTCGTTCAATGAGATAAGCGCACTGAGAAGGAGTTGAAGACACAGTAGTTCACCAGCATCA
This sequence comes from Monoplex corrugatus, assembly GCA_030674185.1. Lineage (NCBI taxonomy): Eukaryota > Metazoa > Mollusca > Gastropoda > Littorinimorpha > Ranellidae > Monoplex > Monoplex corrugatus. The sequence continues at coordinate 8,502 of JAPXFY010004664.1, read as the reverse complement.
TTAAAACAGTCTACAAGCCTGTTGAAGATTAATTGATCAGTCTGTATTTACTTTGTCTTAGACGTCCTTATCATGGTATCAACAAAAATGGACCTATCACAATCTGCCTCAACAAAGTAACGTAGACTGCTTAGCTCAGTTGATATATCTGTGGACTCAAAATCTGATATTGCGAGTTCAATCCCACCCTACAGCACATAAAACTAATCTGTTCGCTGTCCGTTGTCTGAATGTTGCCATGATTTTGATGGTGTCAGTGTAGTGTTTCAACAACTTCCCAAGGCATAACGTTTTGTGCAGGTTCAGGAATTCTGCCAGACAATTGCTGGCAGATCTGTGTGGAACGCCTATAGAATTGTCCACGAGTGATGAATTCCTGGGGACAAGGAGGGTGGAAGAGATGCTTGGGGCAACAAGAGATAGAGACAGATGGAAGTCCATGATCGCCAACGCCATGCGGCAAGGCACATGATGATGATGATGATGATGATGATGAGATGATGATGATGATGATGATGATGAATTCCTCTTGAACAAACTCCAAACTCCAAACTGGACAATGCTCAAACAACACATCTGCTGGTTTCTTGAGTAATATCAGTCACATCTGTGTATCCTGGCCACATTTACATATCTGTTTCCCTTCAAAGTTGAGACTGGAGGCACCTACAATTCAAAACCACATGATCTCCCAATCATCTAACTGTCTACCCCTCTCAAGGATTGTTCCTACTAAAGGTGAAGTGAGCCAACAAGACACGTGCTTTCCATCGAGTTAGAACAAAGGAACCTGGTGATAGGGGAAAGCCAGGTAAGCTGATATGAGATAGGTATGTGGCTCAGTCAAGTCATTTGATATGACGTAGGTGCTTGGCTTAGCCAAGGTATGTGGCTCAGTCAAGTCATTTGATATGATGTAGGTGCTTGACTTAGCCAAGGTATGTGGCTTAGTCAAGTCATTTGATATGACGTAGGTGCTTGGCTTAGCCAAGGTATGTGGCTTAGTCAAGTCATTTGATATGATGTAGGCGCTTGGCTTAGCCAAGGTATGTGGCTTAGTCAAATCATTTGATATGACGTAGGCGCTTGGCTTAGCCAAGTCACATGATATGCCACTAGAACGTGGATGCAATAATCGTACAAATTCAGTACATATGTACCAATACATTGTTTGACTGTTGACCATTATTGCCTTAACGTATAACAAAGAAAATTAAATAAAATTATAGTGATACAAGAATATAAATAGTGAAAGATATTCAGCCTATTACATTTGAATTTGAGTATCAAAAAATTGTATAAATGTGTTGATGTATCAGTACATTCCCAAATGCTCATCTGATTTTATGCAAAGAGATGATGATATATTTCTATCTAAAATCTGTCTTGAACCTGTTGTAACTATCTCTGATGATAGAATCATGAAGAAAAATTGAACACAGGAAAAACGTCCATGTTTTTTAAGCGTCTCTTTTCAGGCAAAATTGTTGAAATTGGCCATTTTTCAAAGGCACATAGAAAAATATCAAACATAGTCACTGATTTTTTTCTCTGTTTCTGAAGTTTGTAAATATACGAGGGTACTTTCCAGTAGAATGAGACCACGTCTGTATAGCTTGAAAACGCATTTACAGAAAATGGAAAAGTATGTCACAGAAAACGTCAGTCTATGATGTAATTCTGTGCCAAATTTCGTTATTCATCTTTGATCCGTCTTACGGTTCTGACAGTGTATGTCAAAGAACTGTCAGACACTGATTTGAAAAATGGCAAAGAAAATGGCATTATTAACAGCAGATTGTCGCAGCTACATCAATGTACGTGTTGCCTTCGGAAAGAATGCATCCGAAATACTTGCGGACATGAGAGCTTTGGGACAACCTTCTGCTCCTTCGAAAGCAACTGTGTTCAGATGGGTAAAACATTTTGCAAGTGGCCAGGCCAGCGCTGAAAACAACAGGGGAAAATGCGAAAAAGTAAAACGTGCGATGAAAAGTTAGTGGCTAGTGTGAAGGCAATGGTTGATGCTGATTCAAGAGTCAGCCTTGAAGAGATCGCTGATTGTCTCGATATTCATTTGTCGACTGCATCGAGGATCTTAAGAAATCAGCTTGGCTACGGGAAGGTGTCATCAAGATGGATCCGTCATATTTTGACGCCAGAAAATAAGGGTGGCAGGTTACGTTTCTGCCAAGATACGCTGAAAATTTACAAGAACTGCGACCCTAAGCGGCTGGATGAAATTGTGACAGGTGACGAAACCTGTGTGTACATGTATGAACCTCGGAGAAAGTCACAGAACAAGGCCTGGATTCCTAAAGGTGGGATTCCTCCTCAAATTGCTCGTCGTCAACGTTCACAAAAGAAAGTGTTATACACCATATTTTTCAACACAAAGGGGATCATGCTACAGAAACCATGCAAACAAGGAGAGCCCATCACCGGAAAGTTCTACAGAGACTCAGTACTGTCTGACATCAAGAAGTTTTATGCAACTTCCCGAGCAACTGCGGGCATGAGAGGAATCAAGATTCTTCACGATAACGCACCTGCTCACAAGTCAAGGCTCGTACGCGAATACCTTGCAACCGAGACCATCCATACTTTGCAACACCCTGCTTACTCCCCAGACCTTGCACCCTGTGACTTTTACCTGTTTCCACATCTGAAGAAATGACTGGCAGGACGAAGTTTCAAGAGCTGAGCAGCCTTGGGAACGGCGGTTTTCCAGTGTCTGTCACATATATCCAAAGAAGCCTACAGAACGGCATTTCTACAGTGGATCGAGCGAATGCAGAAGTGTGTGGCAGCAGGAGGTGAATACTTCGAACAGATGAAATGAATCATTTTTCTTGCCGGTGAGTCTTTGACGTATAAGTTCGTTGGTCTCATTCTACTGGAAAGTACCCTCGTATATATATATTCATATATACATATACATATATATGTGTGTGCACGCGCGCACGTGTGTGTGTGTGTGTGTGTGTGGCGTTATGTTTTCATGTTTGTTGTTGTTGTTATTGTTGTTGTTGTTAACTGTATTTTGTATGAATGTCTATATGCTTGTATTATCACTTTTAGCGAATTTTTTGCCGTAACTGCACATACCTTCCGGTGTTAATGTCAAAAACTTTTAACTTTTTCAAAATGTTTTGAAAATAGTTCAGAAAAAGACAAAATCGGAAAATGGTCAATCACGATAAGCCATGTTCTTAAAACAATCATACATGTAATGCGTATCTGTTTGCGAGGTAGAACTGGCAAATATCCACGTATAATTATGCTCTTGTGAGTTTTGGTTGAACAAGCCATTTTGGCAAGACATTTCATATAATCTGAATGGTGTGTCAAATGATGATGAACATCCATGTTTCTAGATTATGGATATACCTCTTCTTATAGAATTAACATCATCAATTAAACATGTACTCAACAACGAGAAGAAGATGCCGTCGCCAACGACGACGACAGTGACAATGACGACAACGATGGTGACGACGACGAAGAAGAAGAAAAAGAGTGAGGACCTCTTCTTGGTTGTGTCTATCAACAGATAATATGAGATCCAAAACAAGTGCGACTGCCAGCGTCCAAGCAAACAGGAACCAGAAGAACAAACAAACCAAAAAGGACGCTTATTCAATACAACAAGACAAGACAAGCGCAAATTTTCGGCCAACCAGCCTTTGCCAAGCGCGAATGCACGATCAAGAACAGACGTAGACACCAACCAATGGATAATAAGAAAAAGACTAAAAACTTCCCTGCAGCCTCGTCTAGTTGATAAAAAGGGACTGGTTGGCTGAAAATGTGCGCTTGTCTTGTCTTGTATTGAATACGCGTCCTTTTTGGTTTGTTTGTTCTTCTGGTTCCTTCTTAGATATTTTGAGACACAGATATCAACTGTTACTACATATCATCATCATTATCAGGTGCCCTGCCGCATGGCGTTGGCGATCATGGACTTCCATCTGTCTCTATATCTTGTTGCCTCAAGCATCTCTTCCACCCTCCTCGTCTCCAGCTACTCTGCAAGTCCGTCTACTATTTTCTCCCTAGATCTACCTGATGCTCTCTTTCCCTCCAGCTTTCCTGTTGTGACCAGGTGCTCCAAATCCCCTTTCTTCATAAAATGGCCTATAAATGTTGCCTGTCTTTTCCTAATCTTCCTTATGAATACCTACTTGTGTCTGCCTCCAGCAAGACTGTCTCGTTTGATTTCTTTGCTGTCCATGGAACTCTCAACATTCTTCTTAGAAACCACATCTCGGCTGCCTCAATCCTGTTCTGGCTTTGCTTGTTGACTGTCCATGCCTCACAACATATATCAACGCATATATCTTTAGATATATCAACAGTTGCCACCTTGTTTGACGCACTGGTGTTTTGATTTTTTTCTTTGAGAAACACAAAAAACGTTAACAAAAACAAACAAATGACTTGCAAGTAACAGCTCGGTGAGGCGTCAATGGCAAAAACACAGTCTGGTACCTGCAGTTCGTACAGATTCTAAAGTTCCTCTGGCCCTTACTGATATACGATATCATTGTGACGGATGCGCTGTTATTATTTTCACACTGTTGTGTTAGAAGGTGTTTTGGTTCATTTTGCTTCTGTGGACTGGAACACCCAGTGTTGTTTTCAGTATCTTTGTTCACGTTGGCTGAAATGAGAAATGTTTGGGGATAGGCTGTGAAATTAAATCGTGGAGTGCGTGTTGAAAATCTGTGAGGTCAAATTCACTTCTACAAAGATTGCCAGGTTGAGCAGTTGCGTTTCCTTGCTGTCTGAAGAGAACGTAACGTCTGTTTTTGTCGTAAGCTGCTAATGTGTTAGCAAGTTGGTGAATTTTTTGTACTTTATGAGATTACTAATGTTTGAACAAAAGTTTCCTTTTGCAGCATTAATTGACCTTTGGATTTGTAGAGTGTTAGCATGAGAAATTTACTTTGCAGAACAATGACATCGATGCTGTGAAACTTGAATTGTGAAGGGACTGTTTGGGAAGAAAAAAATATCTGAACTGAGTAAACGATTACCTGCCTTCTATTGCACAGTGGACGTTGGACATTTATCTCTCTATGTCCTTATGTGTGTTTTGATCTGGCTGGATAAAGATGAACTGAGGGTTCCTGATTGATTATAAAATATTGAAATCTACTGTTTTGTTTGCAGGGGTGGATGAAGTGACTGAATGGAGGGTTGTGTTTAATTGGGGAAAACACTTAGAACACGCACCTACACACACAGAGTTCACATCATACCTCTAGTCTCCTTTCATTCTCTTTCTGTCAGTCACTCATAAACCGACTTTTGTAACAATCACCACTAGCATAGTGGAATTGACAAAGGCCAACATCATCAAATATACAATGAAATAGCCTGGTCTTCCACGTGGTCTCTCTGATGTTGCTCTGTATTGTCGCCATGAAACAAAGATGGCGCTATTGTAAAATCCATCGTCGAAAAGGTCAGGCTTCTAAGCATGCTTGAGGACTCGGGAAATATGGTTGTGAGGTCAGTCCAGCCAAGTTTGAGGACTGAATGAAAAAAAATACTCATGAGGCAGTTGACGCAGTGAAGGAAAGCCTCAATGTCACACCAACCAGTTGGTAAGGATTCATCATCATCATCAAGTGCCCTGCTGCAACTTTGTTGATCGTTCCTCACTGTCACCGTCTTCCAGAGTACTGAATTTGTTTTGAACATGTACGTTAAATCTTTTGACGTATCGCTTCATCTGTCTTTAAGAGTCCAAGATTTAGTTTGATGTTGCTTTTGGTCTGTTTCTTTTTCCTTAATTTCAGTCTGAATCTTCCCAGTAAGTATAGTATTTACTGTTGCAGTCTGCGCTTGGTAGTGTTTTTGCTATTAGCAAAGATTTTTAAATCTTTTATTGATAAGGATGTAGTCAGTTTGATTTTTGGTATTATCTCCTGGATTCATCCATGTCCATTTTCTTCTATTAGGCTGCTCAAACCAGCGTTCCCTACTATGAACTCATTCATCTGTGCCCATTCTACAAGTTTCACCCCTCTTTCATTTTGTGTACCAAAGCCATGAGGTCCAACTATATCCTCCACCCTATCCTGTCCCACTTTAGCATTAAAATCTCCTATTATTATTGCAACTTCTTGTGATTTACATTGGGCCTTGGCAATCTCTAATACTTCGTAGAAGTTGTAATTTCGTCCTGAGTACTTGCAGATATTGGTTCACACACCTGGATGGTGTTGATTCTGTCAGACACAGCCCAGTATCCCTTATCTGCTTTTGATTTGTCTCAGTCAATTATGATGCCTACTCCTCTTTCATGTGTTTCCACCAGAATATATTATTGTATGCTCTGATGATGTTATCATGCCAGCCCCCTTCCATCTCACTTCCCCTAGTCTTAAAATACTAATGTTAAACCTTTGCATCTCCATCTTGACATTCTCTAATTTTCCCTTTTGCAGCAATGTCCTCACATTCCATGTTGCGATTCTGCTTTTTTTTAAGATTGAACGCAGTAGCTTGTTGACGGTCTGGTGTCACCTGCGCAGCATGACGGTCCCTACCAGACGAAGGTGCTCCCTAGGAGCCCCTATTTACGTCGTTATCCTCATTTTTCTTGTTTTGTCTGGCTATGATTTTTACTTGGGAAAGTACGATGATGGTTTCCCGTTGCCTTCCATTGGTTTGTGTACAGTCTCTCCGTAAGCCTTTGTTGTTCCCACAACAACCTACAAAGCAGTAGGGGTGATTTTTTTTCAGGGTTTGCTTCCCTAGCCTTATTCTCTCCCGAGATATCCACAAGGTAATGGTGCTGTTTACCCATAGCTGGGGGTTTGGTTCGTGGGCACCAGGGCATATCCACACGCTGGTGGGCCTGCCTGCTGCATGTCTGGGGGCAAGACCTCTTCTGAGTCCCTCGAGTTTTAGCCTGAGTCCGTGAGGTGCTGAGTTACCTCATGTCGCCACAAGGAGGCATAATGTAGGGCTTACTGATGGAGAGGCTATGTACTGACAGAGAGTGACTTACGCATTCTGCTCTCCTTTTCGCATAGCTGTAAGCAGCTGTGCTAGCCAGCGGTGCAGGCTAAAAGTGAGAGGTGACAAACACGCCAGCACGCTAGACGCATCACATCAGCCATTTGACACACAGGTAAGGAGTAGATAACACAAAAATAGAACGGTGGTAAGAGGGCAAGGGAAAAACAAAGAGAAACTTGGAAATACCAGAGATTAAGAACAGAAAAAGGATGGCAAAAGAATTTTGAAAGCCATCCAGCAAGGCCAACAGCGGCAATGAACACTGCAAATGAGGGAGTGCATTCCGGCAAGGTCTCAGTTAGATTAACATGTGGTACATAGCCCTTCTTATGAACAGTTTCACCCTCAAATCAAAATGTGGTGGAACGGGGGAAATCACCTGACCTGCATTCCTGATATGCCAAGACAAACAAGCAGAAGAACATGTCCTGAGCTCATACAAAGTAGTGCTAACACAAGGAAGGTACACACTGAGGCAGAATCGAGCACTTGAAGAGATCGTATGAGTGATCAGTACAGCCTGGGGAAAACCACACCACCAGAAGTTCTGGAACATTCCAGATAGCAGAAGCAGCACACTGTGACCTGAAAAAAGATGTGACATCCGAAGTGTGGAAGCGGGATTTACACATGTACAGAGAGGATAACTGAGAATGCGCAGTGATCATTCAGAATGACAGTTAAACAAAACAAACAACAAAATACACATAGAAATCACCAACACGAGTGGTATGGGACCAGATATTGTACTCCTCTCTCACTTATCAAAACAAATGATTCTGATCGAGCACACTGTGCCATTGGAGGATCAGGAAGCCCATTTCTACAAGACTTAAGACATTGATTGATGCCAGATTAGCCAGGAACTAGAGAAAATCTAGCTGCCTAGCCAAAGTCCTCTCCATAGAGGTCAGAGCAAGGGAGCAGTATGCACATCTATGACATGAAACAACTCTTGATTGCCTTTAAAGAAGAGAACCAGAGCCTTAAAGGCAATGGCAGAAGCAGACAAAAAGGTTCCAGCTTCATCTGGTTAAGAAGGAAAAGTACAATTTCTTTATGCGCTGCTTGATTTCGATAGCTTAGTAGTCTAGACGTTCCTGACAAGGTTGACTTGGCCTTGATGCACCTGATCACATTGAAAGCATGGATCTGAATCAGGGCACAACACAACAAAACAAAACGAAACAAAAAAAGCAAACCAGAAACAGAAAAAATGGGAAACACATACAACACGTACAAAAATGGAAACACATACATACACGTACACACACATACACAGGAATACACCAACCGACGCAGACTCTAAAGAAGACAAAACAAAACAAAACAAAGCAAAATGAAACATACAAACAAACAAACAAACAAACAACAACAGCAACAAAAACAGAAGACAAGCATCACGAAAAAATTACAGACATACAGACAATATTCAACAAACAGACCACAAACACATACACAAACATT
>JAPXFY010000466.1:25000-27500 GCA_030674185.1 Monoplex corrugatus | reverse complement strand
TCCCATCCTGCCCCGTGCTATCCCCAATTTGACTGATTCCCACCCTGCTCTGTGCCATTTCCCACTAGACACAGATTCTCATCCTGCCCCGTGCTATCCTAAATGGACAAACATTCCCATCGTCTCCTCTTTTATTCCCAACCTGACACAACTTCCCACCCTGTCCTCTTCCATTCCCAATCGGACAAAGATTCCCATCCTGTCCTCTCCCATTCCCAAATGGACAAAAGATTCCCACCCTGCCCTCTTCTATTCTCAACTGGACAAAAGATTCTCACCCTGTCCTTTTCCATTCCCAAATGGACAAAAGAGTCCCATCCTGTCCTCTCCCATTCCCAAATGGACAAAGATTCCCACCCTGTCCTCTCCCATTCTCAACTGGACAAAGATTCCCACCCTGTCCTCTCCAGTTCCCAAATGGACAAAAGATTCCCATCCTGTCCTCTCCCATTCCCAAATGGACAAAGATTCCCACCCTGTCCTCTCCCATTACACAATGGACAAAGATTCCCGTCCTGTCCTCTCCCATTCTCAACTGGACAAAGATTCCCGCCCTGTCCTCTCCAGTTCCCAAATGGACAAAAGATTCCCACTCTGTCCTCTCTCATTCCGTGCAGGACAAAAGATTCCCACTCTGTCCTCTCTCATTCCCAAATGGACAAAAGATTCCCACCCTGTCCTCTCCTATTCTCAACTGGACAAAAGATTCTCACCCTGTCCTTTCCCATTACACAATGGACAAAGATTCCTAACCTGTTCTCTCCCATTCCCAAATGGACAAAGATTCCCACCCTGTCCTCTCCCATTCCGAACTGGACAAAGATTCCCGCCCTGTCCTCTCCAGTTCCAAAATGGACAAAAGATTCCCACTCTGTCCTCTCTCATTCCCAAATGGACAAAAGATTCCCACCCTGTCCTCTCCCATTCCCAAATGGACAAAAGATTCCCGTCCTGTCCTTTCCCATTACACAATGGACAAAGATTCCTAACCTGTCCTCTCCCATTCCCAAATGGACAACAGATTCCCACCCTGTCCTCTCCTATTCCCAAATGGACAAAAGATTCCCACCCTGTCCTCTCCCATTCCCAAATCGACAAAGAGTCCCTCCCTGTCCTCTGCAAGTTCTTCCAACCTTCTCCCCCACCTCCAACAGTTCTCCACCTTTCTTCCCACCACTAAGCAGTTATCTAGGTGCCAGTCTTTCTGATAAGAATTATCAAAAGAGGACTGACTGCCAGGCACCACAGAGTACAGTAAAGACAATGTGAGTATGATATTACAGCCACAAGAGAGGCAAAGCAAGGTTCTCTCCCTTGCAAAGGTAAGCATAAACAAAACCAACGGGACAAAACAGACCTTTCACTCGACAGAATACATTATCTGGTGTAAAATACAAAACGGACCACAACAGGAAAGCTGGAGGGAAAGAGAACACCAGGTAGGCCTAGGGAAAAATATTGGACAGACTTGCAGGGCGGCTGAGGACAGAGAGGGTGGGATATGTGTTTGCGGCAACAAGGGATAGACAAATACGGAGGGCCATGATCGCCAACGCCATATAGCAGGGCACATGATGATGATGATGATGATGATGATGATGATGATGATGATGATGATGATGATGATGACGACGACGAAGATGATGATGACGATGAATGCAAAAGAAGAAGAGGAGGAGCAGGAGGAGGAGGAGGAGGAAGAGGAGGCGGAGGAAGAGGAAAAAGAAGGAAGAGGAGAAGAAGAAGAACAACAAGAACAAGAACAAGAAGAAAAGGAAGAAGAACTAGAAGAAGAAGGAGGAGGAGAAGAAGAAGAAGAACAAGAACAAGAAGAAAAGGAAGAAGAAGAACAAGAAGAAGGAGGAGGAGGAGGAGGAGGAGGAGAAGAAGAAGAAGAAGAAGAAGAAGAAGAAGAAGAAGAAGAAGGAGGAGGAGGAGGAGGAGGAGGAGGAGGAAGAGAAGAAGAAGAAGAAGAAGAAGGAGGAGGAGGAGGAGGAGGAGAAGAAGAAGAAGAAGAAGAAGAAGAAGAAGAAGAAGAAGAAGAAAAAGACTAAGAAGAAGAAAAGGTAGAAGAAGAAGAAGAAGGAGGAGGAGGAGGAGGAGGAGCAGGAGCAGGAGGAGGAGAAGAAGAAGAAGAAAGAGGATGAGGAGGAAGAAGGAGGAGGAGGAAGAAGAGGAGGAGGAGGAGTGTAGGTGGTTGGGCAGCAGTCTCTGCTTTCTCTCTCTCGGGACTGGAACAATATTCTGACATTTATTTTTCTGATAAGGTGATAAACCGAAGCCTTGTATGCAGCTTGAACATATCTTTCTTTCTTTTGTTTTTCTTTCTTTTTCCCATTTGGCGTCCAGGACTTCTCTCTTCCTGTCTTTATCCGTTTTTTCTCCACTGCCATTCTTCGGAGTATCTTTTGATAACACTGGAAAAATGTGTTACACTCAGCACTGTTGGTTTCTTTTGTTGCTGTGACAAGTACGAGCGTAGGCTTAATATTTGGTTGTT
>JAPXFY010000466.1:10000-20000 GCA_030674185.1 Monoplex corrugatus | reverse complement strand
TTGTTGTCGTTTCATCCTACTTTTTATTGTTGTTGTGTCCTTTTTGCGTTGTTACAGTTCTTGATTCTGTCGTAGCTGCTGTTGTTGTTGTTCTTCTTCTTGTTGTTGTTGTTGTTGTTGATGTTGTTGTCTATGTTCCGTGTTGAAAAAAACCGCCAGCTTTTCTAAAAATTCAGGCAGCTCTGCTCACCTATGATATATATCACTTACAGTATATTTGATTATTTGTAAACTGTACCATTGTTGTATATTCGGATGCTGCCATATTTACACTGATAATAAAAACAACAATAACGACAAAAACAAAACAAAAGAAACAAACAAACAAACAAAATAGTGAATGACCGTCAGGGACAGTAACTGTCAAGTAAAATACATGGGAGGATACTGATACAGCCTAGAGAGAGAGAAAGCGATAAATAAATAAATAAATAAATGAATAAATAAATAAATAGATAAATAAATAAATAAATAAACAAATAAATAAACGAATGAATGAATAAATAAACAAATAAATAAATAAATAAATAAATAAATAAATAAATAAATGAGTGAGTGAACAAATGAATGAACAGTCAAACAAATGAATAAAACAGACAAAACTGTGCTTTATTTATTTGTTTGTTTGTTTGTTTGTTTGTTTGTTTGCTTGTTTTGTTTTGTCTTCTGTTTTTGTTTCTTTTTGTTCTGTTTTTGCTTTTGCTTTTGTGTGTCTGTGTGTGTTTTTCGTTGTTGTTGTTATTATTGCTGCTGGTTTTTTTGTTTGTTTGCTTTTGCTTTTTGTTGTTGCTTTCTTTCTTTTGTTTTTGTTTTGTTTTTTGGGGGGAAGATGTTTTTGTTTTCGTTTTAATCTATTCGTATCTTTTCAAGAAAACAATTTTGTTTTCCCTCTTTTGGAAATCTGACAATAGATTCACATTCGCTTTGTGTTTACATTCAACAGAAAAGAACCTTCGGAACCAAGATAAAACAAAAATTGACAGGTTGGAAAAAATAAACCCCTTCCTCTGTCACTTAGAAAATCTTCGGCTTAGAAGACAAGAACTAGCATTACGAGGGACGCTCTCGACAAAAAAATAAATAAATAAAATTATTTTAAAAAAAACTTTGATTAATGTGACAAAGAGAAATCCTTCAAAAACAAACAAACAAACCAAACAAAGCAGGAAACCATTCTACACACTTGACATTTCATTCTAATTTATTGTAAAATACTGGACAATAATAGTTCGAAAATTTCTATTAAAACAGAAAGTAAACAAAAAAATAACAGAAAAGTAACAGTCTCACTATTTTCTTAAATTGCCTTTTGAACACAATGCTATTTAAAAAAAAAAAAAGTTCCGTGTTCCACCGCAGTGTAGTCTGAAACTGTCGGATACGTTCAAACTATAACACACACACACACACACACACACACACACACACACACACACACACACACACACACACACACACATACACACACACATACACACACACACACACACACACGCACACACACACACACACACAGACACAGACACTCACACACACATACACACACACACACACACGCACGCGCACACACACACACACACACAAACACACACACACACACACAAACACAAACACACACACATACAGACACACACACATATATACACACACACACGCGCGCACACACACACACACACACACAGAAAGAGAGAGAGTTTTACACATACACACACACACACACACACACACACACACACACACACACACACACACACATACAGAGTTACACACATACACAAACTCACACACACATACACACACACTCTCTCTCTCTCTTTCTCTCACGCTGTCTTTCTCCTTGTCCCTCTCCCTCCCTCTCTCTCTCCTTCCCTCCCTCCCCCTCTCTCTTTTTCCTCTGTCTCTCTGTCTCTGTCTCTCTGTCTCTCTCTCTTTCTCTCTCTCTGTGTGTCTCTCTGTCTCTCTCTCTCTGTCTCTCTCTCTGTCTCTATCTCTCTCTCTCTCTGTCTTTCTCTGTCTCTCTCTGCCTGTCTGTCTGTCTGTCTGTCTGTCTGTCTCTCTCTCTTGGGACCGAGTTAAAACGGACGGATGATAGTGGAAAAAAAGAGGGAGAATAGATTGAAAACTACAAAGGAAAACAACAACAACAACAACAACAAACAACAACAACAACAACACACACACACACACACACACACACACACACACACACACACACACACACACACACACACAGAGAGAAACACAAACACGCACAGACACACACTCATACACACACAAACCCTCAGTCACATACTCACACACACACACACACACACACACACACACACACACACACACACACACACACACACACACAAACACAAACACACAAACACACACACACGCACACACACACACACACTTACAAACACACACACACAAACACAAACACATACACAAACACATACACACACACACACACACACACACACACACACACACACACACACACACACACACACGTCTGTGTTCAAAGTTTAAAAATAAATCTTAACCTAATCGGAGCATGGAGGATACAGCTAAAAAATAACAATCCTACAGGACTATTAACTCGAAGCACAAAGAATTTATAACAGTCCAACATAAAAAGTACATGTGGAAATGTCCCACGATAGTATACGCCAAACGTTCAAAACACAATTATACAATTTTAGAAACGTTGATAATTTTTGCTAATTTCAATCGATCTATTCCTTCCAGAAATGAAGCTACCCAATAAGAACACGGATTTAACTGACAGATATTTTTTGTGGAACAAACTTCAATGGATCATCATGGAATTAAGAACATTCACAATCGAAATGAAACTCACTGCTAAAAGCATTGTCATCATAAACTTGCATATTCTGCTACGTCCATCTGCTCGTTTCGAATTTAGAACATTTGAAATAAAAAGAAACTCATTGCTGAAGGCAGCATCATTATAAAACTTGTGCATTCTGTTTTGTCCAGCTACCGCTTTGGAATTCAAAACATTCGTTAATAAAATGAAACTCGTTGCTGAAGGCACTGTTATTATAAAACTTGCATATTCTGATATGTCCATCTACTCTTTTGGAATTCAAAACAATCGCAAATACAATGAAACTCGCCGCTGAAGGCACTGTCATTATAAAACTTGCATATTCTGTTTTGTCCATCTGCTCGTTTCGAATTTAGAACATTTGACAAAAAAAGAAAAGAAAAAGAAACTCATTGTTGAAGGCAATGTCATTATAAAACTTGCATATTCTGCTTTGTCCATCTTCTCGTTTCGAATTTAGAACATTTGAAAAAAGATGAAACTCATTGCTGATGGCAGTATCATTTTAAAACTTGCGCATTCTGTTTAGTCCATCTACCCCTTCGGAATTCAAAACATTCGAAAATAAAATGAAACTCATTGCTGAAGGCACTGTCTTCATAAAACTTGCATAATTCTCTTTGTACATTTACTCCTTTGAGTCTGCTTAATACATTCTCAAGCTTGTGGCAGCTGTATCAAGATTCAGTCAAAGGAAAAACATATACATCTGATAAGTGTGTAGTGTAATTCTGTGTAGAAAAACATGAATATCTAGTATGTGTGTAGTGTAATTCTCTATAGGAAAACAAAAATATCTGACAAGTGTGTAGTGTAATTCTCTATAGGAAAACAAAAATATCTGACAAGTGTGTAGTGTAATTCTGTGTAGAAAAACATGAATATCTGATAAGTGTGTAGTGTAATTCTCTTTAGAAAAAAACAAATATCTGCTCATACGTGTGTAGTGCAGTGTAATTCTCTATAGAAAAACATAAATATCTGACAAGTGTGTAGTGTAATTCTCTATAGAAAAACATAAATATCTGATAAGTGTGTAGTGTAATTCTCTATAGAAAAACATAAATATCTCATAAGTGTGTAGTGTAATTCTCTATAGAAAAATAAATATCTGATAAGTGTGTAGTGTAATTCTCTATAGAAAAACATAAATATCTGATGAGTGTGTAGTGTAATTCTCTATAGAAAAATAAATATCTGATGAGTGTGTAGTGTAATTCTCTATAGAAAAACATAAATATCTGATAAGTGTGTAGTGTAATTCTCTATAGAAAAATAAATATCTGATGAGTGTGTAGTGTAATTCTCTATAGAAAAATAAATATCTGATGAGTGTGTAGTGTAATTCTCTATAGAAAAACAAATATCTGACGAGTGTGTAGTGTAATTCTCTATAGAAAAACATAAATATCTGATGAGTGTGTAGTGTAATTCTCTATAGAAAAACATAAATATCTGATAAGTGTGTAGTGTAATTCTCTATAGAAAAACAAATATCTGATGAGTGTGTAGTGTAATTCTCTATAGAAAAAAACATAAATATCTGATAAGTGTGTAGTGTAATTCTCTATAGAAAAACAAATATCTGATGAGTGTGTAGTGTAATTCTCTATAGAAAAAAACATAAATATCTGATAAGTGTGTAGTGTAATTCCCTATAGAAAAAAACATAAATATCTGATAAGTGTGTAGTGTAATTCCCTATAGAAAAAAACATAAATATTTGATAAGTGTGTAGTGTAATTCTCTATAGAAAAAAACATAAATAGCTGGTAAGTGTGTAGTGTAATTCTCTATAGAAAAAAACATAAATAGCTGGTAAGTGTGTAGTGTAATTCCCTATAGAAAAAAACATAAATATCTGATAAGTGTGTAGTGTAATTCCCTATAGAAAAAAACATAAATATCTGATAAGTGTGTAGTGTAATTCCCTATAGAAAAAAACATAAATAGCTGGTAAGTGTGTAGTGTAATTCTCTATAGAAAAAAACATAAATAGCCGGTAAGTGTGTAGTGTAATTCCCTATAGAAAAAAACATAAATATCTGATAAGTGTGTGGTGCAATTCCCTATAGAAAAAAACATAAATATCTGATAAGTGTGTAGTGTAATTCTCTATAGAAAAAAACATAAATAGCTGATAAGTGTGTAGTGTAATTCCCTATAGAAAAAAACATAAATAGCTGGTAAGTGTGTAGTGTAATTCTCTATAGAAAAAAACATAAATAGCTGATAAGTGTGTGGTGCAATTCCCTATAGAAAAAAACATAAATATCTGATAAGTGTGTAGTGTAATTCCCTATAGAAAAAAACATAAATATCTGATAAGTGTGTAGTGTAATTCCCTATAGAAAAAAACATAAATATCTGATAAGTGTGTAGTGTAATTCCCTATAGAAAAAAACATAAATAGCTGATAAGTGTGTGGTGTAATTCCCTATAGAAAAAAACATAAATATTTGATAAGTGTGTAGTGTAATTCCCTATAGAAAAAAACATAAATATCTGATAAGTGTGTAGTGTAATTCCCTATAGAAAAAAACATAAATAGCTGGTAAGTGTGTGGTGTAATTCTCTATAGAAAAAAACATAAATAGCTGGTAAGTGTGTGGTGTAATTCTCTATAGAAAAAAACATAAATATCTGATAAGTGTGTGGTGTAATTCTCTATAGAAAAAAACATAAATATCTGATAAGTGTGTAGTGTAATTCTCTATAGAAAAAAACATAAATATCTGATAAGTGTGTAGTGTAATTCCCTATAGAAAAAAACATAAATAGCTGGTAAGTGTGTGGTGTAATTCTCTATAGAAAAAAACATAAATATCTGATAAGTGTGTAGTGTAATTCCCTATAGAAAAAAACATAAATAGCTGGTAAGTGTGTGGTGTAATTCTCTATAGAAAAAAACATAAATAGCTGGTAAGTGTGTGGTGTAATTCTCTATAGAAAAAAACATAAATAGCTGGTAAGTGTGTAGTGTAATTCTCTATAGAAAAAAACATAAATAGCTGGTAAGTGTGTGGTGTAATTCTCTATAGAAAAAAACATAAATAGCTGGTAAGTGTGTAGTGTAATTCTCTATAGAAAAAAAACATAAATATATGATAAGTATGTAGAGTAATTCTCTATTCCAAATTTGTTTCGAAGTTTCAATATAATATGCATATACGACTGCTTTCCAACTTACTCTCTTCCAACTCGCCGATCATTAGCCGTGAGTGCCTAAGTAACATAATCAGAAGATGTATATTTGTTTCCAAAACGACGATATTCCCAAGCAAAATCAAAACCCGTAACGATCAATGGTTTCTGAATATGATCTATCCATACAGAAGTCTTATATTTAACACACAGAAAACACACACACACGGGCACGCACGCGCAAACACACACACACACACACACACACACACACTCACCCATGCACGCACGCACATACATACATACACACACAGACACACACGCACATATGCACACACATGCGCGCGCGCACACACACACACACACACACACACATACACAAACACACGCGCGCGCGCACACGCGCAAGAATGTAAGAAAGAGAAAAAAAAAGAAAAAATCCATAAAGAGACAAAGAAAGGAGGAAAAAAGAAGAAGAAAACGAAATAAAAACAAAAAGAAAAAAAAGAAAAAAGAAGAAAGAAGGAAAAAAGAAGAAAAAGAAAGAAGAAAGAAAGAAAGAAACAAAAGAAAGAAACAAAAAAGAAAGAAGAAAGAAAAAACAAAACAAAAAACAAAAAAGCAAAAAAAAAAAAGAAAAAGTGGACCACTAAGCAAAAGGACCCAAAAAAAACAAAAAAAGAAAACTAATAGCCTACCAAACACCCACCTCACACAACACCCCCACAACATCCCCCACAACACCCCCAACAACACCCCCCCACAACACCCCCACAACACCCCCACAACACCCCCACAACACCCCACAACACCCCCACAACACCCCCACAACACCCCCAACAACACCCCCACAACACCCCAACAACACCCCAACAACACCCCCACAACACCCCCACAACACCCCAACAACACCCCAACAACACCCCAACAACACCCACAACACCCCCAACAACACCCCAACAACACCCCTAACAACACCCCCACAACACCCCAACAACACCCCCAACAACACCCCCAACAACACCCCAACAACACCCCAACAACACCCCAACAACACCCCACAACACCCCAACAACACCCCCACAACCCCCAACAACACCCCCAACACCCCAACAACACCCCCAACAACACACCCCACAACACCCCACACAACACCCCAACAACACCCCAACACACCCCAACAACACCCCAACAACACCCCCAACAACCCCCCACTTCTCTTTAGACAGACCTATCCAACTCCAGAGTGCAGTCGTGTCAAGCGTTCTCAAACGGTAATGGGAAAAACTTTCCCATCCGTCGCCATCGACTCTCATCCCCATCGATCACGGAGACTGAGATTGTTCCGCTTTTTGTGGTCCTTTCTGGATCAAAAGACTTAGCACAATGCCGGCTACACAAGAAGAAGAGGAAGAAGCTTAAAAAGAATAAAAAGAAGAGGATGAGAGGTAAAAAAGAAACAGAAGGAGGAGAGAATGGAGAAAAAATACAAAAACGAACCAAACTTAAAAACACAGCCATGGTGATCGATATTCGATACACAATCCTCCATAAAACTTTTTTTTTTATATCTATATATCAACAGACAAGCAGACCCTTTTTTTCTTTTCTTTTATTGTTGTTTAAAGCCCAGCCGACTGCACAGAGCCATATCAGGGCTAACAAGCAGACCCGTCAAACTAGGGGGTCAGTGTGGATCAATATAATCCTGCACCCCTGAGGGAGGGAAAGAAAAAGAAAAAGAAACGGGACACTGATATCCTCTACCTCCCTTTGCTGAGGAGAGGGGGGAGGGGGAGGCCAGGAGGGGGTGGGGTTAGGGTAGGGTGGGGCTGGGGGCAGATTGAACAAAAAAATCGCACAAGATGTGAATCCTTGTTAACCTTGCAAAGTTCACAGCTGGGGTCCTCCCAGCCTCCAGACAAATCCATTTTCTTGCCCTTACCCGCCATGGGGAGAGATCAAAGGAAGGGGAAAAAAAGGAAAACAAAGCAAAGAAACTGAGAAACAAAGAAGGCAAAAGAAAGAAAGACAGGACAGAAAGAAAAAGAATTTAGAAAAAAGGGACAGACAGAACGAAAAATGAAAGATAAAGATAGTACACAGAGAGAAAGAACAAAAAGAAAAAAGAAAAGAAATAAAGGAAAGAAAAAGAAAGAAAACTACAAACAAACAAAAACAGAAAGTAAACAACAAACAAACAAAAACAGAAAGTAAACAACAAACAAACAAAAACAGAGACAAAACAACAAACAAAAACAGAAAGTAAACAACAAACAAACAAAAACAGAAAGTAAACAACAAACAAACAAAAACAGAGAGTAAACAACAAACAAACAAAAACAGAAAGTAAACAACAAACAAACAAAAACAGAAAGTAAACAACAAACAAACAAAAACAGAGAGTAAACAACAAACAAACAAAAACAGAGACAAAACAACAAACAAACAAAAACAGAGAGTAAACAACAAACAAACAAAAACAGAGAGTAAACTACAAACAAACAAAAACAGAAAGAAAACAACAAACAAACAAAAACAGAAAGTAAACAACAAACAAACAAAAACAGAGAGTAAACAACAAAACAGAGAGTAAACAACAAACAAACAAAAACAGAAAGTAAACAACAAACAAACAAAAACAGAAAGTAAACAACAAACAAACAAAAACAGAAAGTAAACAACAAACAAACAAAAACAGAGAGTTAACAACAAACAAACAAAAACAGAGACAAAACAACAAACAAAAACAGAGACAAAACAACAAACAAAAACAGAAAGTAAACAACAAACAAACAAAAACAGAAAGAAAACTACAAACAAACAAAAACAGAAAGTAAACAACAAACAAACAACAACAGAAAGTAAACAACAAACAAACAAAAACAGAGACAAAACAACAAACAAACAAAAACAAAAACATCAAAAAAGACCGTCAAGAGAAAGCAGAAACAAAGAAGACCAGAGCACAAAGAAGAAAAATAAAAAAAGGAGAGGAAAATAAGGTGACGATGATGATAACGACGACATCGACGACGACGACGAAGAAGAAGAAGGAGAGCAAAAACAACAACAACAACAACAACAAACAGAAGAAGAAGAAGAAGAAGAAGGAGGAAAACAACATCATCAACAACAACAACAACAACAACAATATCAACAACAAGAAGATGAAAAAGGAAAAGAAATAGAGACGAAAAGAAGAAGAAGAAGAAGAAGAAGAAGAAGAAGAAGAAGAAGAAGAAGAAGAAGAAGAAGAAGAAGAAGAAGAAGAAGAAGAAGAAGAAGAAGAAGAAGAAGAAAAGAAGAAGAAGAAGAAGAAGAAGAAGAAGAAGAACAACAACAACAACAACAACAACAACAACAACAACAACAACAACAACAACAAGATGAAGAAAGACAAGAAAAACAGACGAAAAGAAGAAGAAGAAGAAGAAGAAGAAGAAGAAACACCAACAACAACAACAACAACAACAACAAGAACAAGATGAAGAAAGACAAGAAAAACAGACGAAAAGAAGAAGAAGAAGAACAACAACAACAACAAGAACAAGAACACAACAACAACAACAAAATGAAGAAGGAGAAGAAAACAGAAGACGAAAAGCAGAAGAACAACACCAACAACAAAACAACAACAACAAACAACAAAAACGACAACATTACAAGAACGAACAAAACACTGATTTCCTACTATTACCTCCCCTCTCATTTGACAGTACTACCCAAACGTTGCACAGCATTTGTGTGTCGAGTGTTCTGGAACTGTCTCACCGATTAACATCGACTCTCATCCCCATCAATCAATGATACTGAGAGTGACAATCTTCTGCAGATTGTGCTTCTTCTTGATAAGGGGTCTCAGCACAGTGGGGCGGGGGGGGGGGGGGGGGCGGGGGGAAAGAGGGGGGGGAGAGGAGAAGAAGAGGAAGGGTAGATAAGAGGAAGAGAAGGATGAGGTAGAAGAGGAGAAG
The DNA here is from genome assembly GCA_030674185.1 of Monoplex corrugatus. NCBI lineage: Eukaryota > Metazoa > Mollusca > Gastropoda > Littorinimorpha > Ranellidae > Monoplex > Monoplex corrugatus. The sequence continues at coordinate 10,040 of JAPXFY010000466.1, read as the reverse complement.
AAGAAGAAGAAGAAAAGATGAGAAAGGAGGAGGAGAAAAG
>JAPXFY010004663.1:0-2500 GCA_030674185.1 Monoplex corrugatus | reverse complement strand
AAACTTTTCTCATTTAAACATCAATCATCCTCATCATCCCTCTTTATCATCATCACCTCGTCGTTTGTGTCGTCGTCGTTCCCTCATCTCGTCGTTTATCGTCGTCGTCCCTCGTCATCGTGTCATGTCGTCTTTATCGTCGTCGTCGTGTCGTCGGGAAACATCATCATCAATCATCATCATATCATCATTTCAAAGCGTGGTTGGTGTTTGAAATGGCCCTTCCTGTTTTTCTGTCTGGGCCTCACAAAAGACAGACAGGGGCAGACAGACAGAGAGGCAGACAGGGACAAGACAGGGGAAAGAGAGAGAGAGACCAACAGAGGGACAGGGGCAAAAACCCGGGCAGGAAAAAAGAGGCAGAGACAGAGAGACAGACAGAGAGGAAAAGAGAGAGAGAGGGGAGAGGGGAGAGAGAAAAGGGGGGAGAAATGAGACATAGACAGAGACAGAGCCAGCCAGCCAGCCAGCCAGCCAGACAGACAGACAAACAGACAGAGAGAGAGAGACAGACAGACAGACATAGACAGACAGACATAGACAGATAGACAGACAGACAGACAGACAGACAGACAGACAGACAGAGATCCAAAACACAAATTATTGAGTAACATTTGATATTAAGGTAATGTTGGTGAACTAGGTCAGCAAAAGGATAACAGAGAGAGAGTGAGAGAGGAGAGAGAGAGAGAGAGAGAGAGACAGACAGACAGACAGACAGACAGACAGACATAGACAGACAGACTAGACAGATAGACAGATAGACAGACGACAGACAGACAGACAGAGATCCAAAGCACAAATTATTGAGTAACATTTGATATTAAGGTAATGTTGGTGAACTAGGTCAGCAAAAAGGATACAGAGAGAGAGAGAGAGAGAGAAGAGAGAGAGAGAGAGAGAGAGACAGACAGACAGACAGACAGACAGACAGACAGACAGACAGACAAACAGAGATCCAAAACACAAATTATTGAGTAACATTTGATATTAAGGTAATGTTGGTGAACTAGGTCAGCAAAAGGATACACACACATATTGATATGTCTATCTGTTTATCTGTCATCTGTTTATCTGTCTATCTGTTTATCTATCTGTCTCTATCTATCTATCTATCTATCTATCTATCTATCTATCTATCTATCTATCTATCTATTACCTGTCTATCTATCTATCTATCTATCTATCTATCTATCTATATTTCTGTCTGTCTGTCTGTCTGTCTATGCATGTATGTATGTACATGTATGTATATCTATGTATGTATGTATGTATGTATGATGTATGTATGTATGTATGTATGCATGTATATATATATTATATATATATATTATATATATATATGTCTGTCTACGTACCTATCTATATATACATTCATACATACTAGATAGTTCAGGCAGCTGCTGTACGGAAGTTGGTCATCCTACGGGCTGTGCCGTTTGTCCCTGTTCCCGGTAGGGCAGCAGAGGGCGTGTGCATGTTGCTAAAACGTCTGAATCATGTCGTCTGCAATTAGGGACTTTTGTATTCATACATCGACATATATAGACCATTGTAAAAACGCCAGGACAGCTTACTAAGCGCATTGTAGACGGACAAAGATTGGAGAATTTTGCTGCTTAACTGCATGATTCTACAATCAGATGCCAAGAGTCCCCCATACCCCCCCCCCCACACTGTGGGGATGCTGGGTGCTGTTTCAAAATTAATAGTATCCCCAACTTCTGGAAAATCTGAGAAAATTTCCTCTTTTCTGTCATTTACTTTGTTTCTGCCTTATGTCTTTGCTTTCTGTCATTTCTTCCTGTCAATTTCTGCCTTGCTGGTCCATTCACCTGTATGTGTTCGATAAAGTCTTACGTACTTTTCTCTTAAGATTGATAAATCCGTACGTGTTTTAAGTGCATTTTTGTCTCAAGGGAAATGAGATATGCGGAAGCAATTTTTAAATGACTTAGGTCTGTTTTTATATATGTTTAGTGTCCTCATTTATGTTTAGATTTGTTGTCCTCATTTATGTTTAGATTTGTATTCAAGTATGCTTATTTTAATCCTATGTATTTAAAATGGGAAGGAGTCGTCAACGCCAGGGACATCTCCTCAGATTATGTGCGCGAATGCATTGATATGTGTACTTAATTTTCCTGTCCTTTTCTTTCTTATTGAAGTACTGTGTGTATATTGAAATAGTTAAAGCACTTATATGGCTCTCTGCGGTCTGTTGACCTTTAAGCAACAATAAAAATAAGAATGAAAATAAGATGCCAAGAGGTTTGTTCGTCCATCTTTAAGATGAAAGCGTGTTTATGCTTACTGGGCTTTTTTTGTTGTTGTCATATTCGTTTTGGTTCTTATCCATCAAATGCCATCAGTGACGTCAGCTCATTATGGAGTTTTTTTTCCGAGCGTGGGAGAAGAATCTTGAGACATAAAATTTAAACTGAAAACGCGATGGTTGTATTGACTTGTTTGTGTTTTTATAACGGTTTTTTTATGTAAT
>JAPXFY010004662.1:12500-17273 GCA_030674185.1 Monoplex corrugatus | reverse complement strand
CATCTGGAAAGACAGAGACAACTGTATCAGTGAGAATCTCTCAGCTGTTCATAAACTGATTTTCATGCATCATTTCTACCAGTGTTTGTTCGTCGACCAGTCGCAAATGTGTACATCGAAACTCTCAAAGAATGAAATGCAGTTAAATGTGTTAGTCTTTCTCCCTTCAATACACTTCCAGCGTTTTGGGGGATTGTATGTGCCGCTCAAAAGGGACTCAGGTGATTCCCAGGAAATTCGTATGGCTCATTTGAACCATCACAGTCATGTAAAATGTGTACAAAATCAAGCAACGAACAATAATAGAAAATTACCACATTCACGAGTGATTATTTGATTATTCTCAAAAAAGAAAAAAAAAAAGAAATCTTGTGTCTCGTTTTGTTTGGAGTTTACAGCTTGTTCAAGCCGGATTCATCGCATTCGGACAATTCCATATACGCTCCACCCAAATCTGCCAGCGATTATCTGGCAGACTCTCTAAGCATGCGCAAAAACTCTGTGCGTTGACGGGGAGGGGGAGGGAGGGGCCTATGAAAGACAAGACTGACACCACCAGAGTGACGGAATCATTCAGATGGACAGAGAACAGGCCCATTTCTAATGTTAGACATCTGGGAATCAACTCTAGATAGCAGATCTTGAGTCCAAGGCTCTATCAACAGAATCAACCTTTGTTTTCCAACCACTTTGATCCTGGAATATCAGAAAACCCAAAAATCGTAAACTTTTCCCGTCCTCACTCCTGGTCATGGTCTCAAAGAGTCCCCTCAGCAGAGGAGTACCTAGATCAGTAGGTCATTATAAAGTATGATGGAAAGCTCTACCCAGGTTTTCTAAAAGATGTAGGTGGAGGGAAGGTATGCATCGACTGTATGTACGCAGACGCCGCAGACTCCTACGTGTCACGTGGCAAGACAAGATTCCAGACACGGAAGTCCTAGAACGAGTTGGCACCTTCAGCATACATACCCTCCTACAGAAATCCCAAGTAAAATGGGACGGACATGTTGTAAGAATGACTGAAAAAAGACTCCCAAACCAACTTATTCTGGAAAATTGAGCCAAAGGAAGCGCTCAGCTGGTAGCCAAATGAAACGCTTCAAAAATTGCCTCAAATTATCCATCAACGACCTGGTCATCAACTCCGTTACCTGGGAGACGCTTGCACTAGATCGACCGAACTGGCAAGGCAAGCTGACCATCAGAGCAAGAACAGCAGAGAGAAGACGTACAGCAGAGGCTCGAAGAAAACCAGAAGCGCGCAAGGCACGAGCGATCTCCAATCCTACAGTTGCACCAACCCACGTTTGCCCCATGTGTGGGCGAGCCTTCCTGGCCCGTATTGGCCTCACCATCCACCTCCGGACCCACAATCGCCAATCACCCAGTCAAAACTGAAGTCATGGTCTTCTTCGACAACGAAGGACGAACAATAACATGTACACAGTGGATATGGACGATAACTGTTTTTTTCTTTCTTGCCCAGACAGTTCTGAGATATCAGCTGGTATGTGCATGAGAATAGTTTTTCTTGATGTCACCACCAGTGAAGCTGGCAGGCATGTCTGACCACTTCTTGTGGATCATGCAATCTGGGAAAGCAGTTATCAGTGGCTTAAATTCCAATCATGAACACACACACACACACACACACACACACACACACACACACACACACACACACACACACACACACACACACACACACACACACACACACACACACACACACTGAACGATACTGGGTAGCTGAGACTTTTATTTGCCAGTAAAACCAATGATTTGATGACTCACTCTGTGATGTATGGTTTTACGCCTGCTGGGATGCCGTGGGCCGTTACAGTACAAATATCGTTCCCACCTTGTGACACACACACACACTTATAGTGAAAAGACGTTAAATCAAGGAACGAACGAACTGAACAATTTATTGTTAACTTGAATTTTTATTCTCAAGACTTTATCGCTGCAACAACAACATGTGATCTGATGAGGAGAGACATGTGCTCTGGAAAAAAAACACCCAAACGTATTATAATCTGCAGGGGTTAAGCATTGGCATTGTTTTATCCCCAGTCTGAAGTTTTTTTTATGAGCAAAGGACTGAAGTGATAAGTAATATATTTCTGAAATGTTACGTTTAACATGCTTTGATTTTTAAACCAGAAAATGTTCAGAGCCTTTATCAGAAAAGACAGTACATTATGTCATCTTTCTTTTTTTGTGTGTGTGAAGAATGTTTTGGTATGCAAGACTTTACACAAAAATACTTTAATGAAAAAAGAAATCCCGCTAATTTCTAATGAGTATGAAATGCACAGATAGTGCTACTGGTTTAAACCAGTGCCCTTGCCTCAAGGACAGATCGGCCCCTGCTGGGATGCTGGGGGCCGTTACAGTACTAATATCGTCCCCACTGGAAATTCTGTAACCAGAAAAAAAAAAAACCACGAAAAAAAAAAAGAATCAGAACGCGTATTTAATACAATCAGACAAGACAGGCGCAAATCTTCGGCCAACTGACCTTTGTCAAGAGTGAGATCACAAACAAACAAGCATCAAATACAAAAATTAGTAGAAAAAGACTGAAACTTTCCTGCTGCTATATTCTTGCTTTGGACAACCATTTTCCTTCTTTTTCGTGTTCTTTTATTTTTTTTCCTCCTCTACTTTTCTGAAGTTCAGGGCCTAAAAACCTCACAAAGTGATTCATCAAATCATTGGTTTTACTGGCGATTAAAAGTCTCAGCTACCCAGCAAAAATTATGATACATTCGAGGAGAGAGGAGATGAAAATAAAGAGGTGAATGGAGCAGCAGAAAGAAATAGAATATATCGAAATCAACATGAAAACTGACTGTACAAACACAAAGAGCAGACATATTAGATACACACACACACACGCCACACACACACACACACACACACACACACACACACACACATACACACACACACACACACACACAAACACACACACACACACACACACACACACACACACACACACATACACACACACACACACACACACACAAACACACACACACACACAAACACACACACACACACACACACACACACACACACACACACACACACACACACACACACACTCCCACAAAACCATGTTCATTACAATGGTTCCACTGAGGTGACCTCATAAATAAGGCAAGCAAGGAAACAACAGGTCTTTAGAGAACTGCGAAAAAGCTTTCCAGACTTTCTACTCTGCCCCTCATTTGCCTCGCCCGTTCAAAGGCACTATAGGTCCTGTGTTTGTCAATCAGCAATACCCCCACAATGATAATATACTATACTATACCCCCACAATCTTTCTTTTGTCCATGGCAAACGGCACAACCTTGACACAGGTTAATAAGTTCAAATACCTGGGAACGGTCATTTCATCAGACGGCAGATGCACATCGGAAATAGCTGGCAGAATCGGCCAAGCCAATACGGCATTCAAGAAGATGACAAGCATTCTTACCAACAAATGCCTATCAATTAACATCGGAAAGAGAGTCCTTGAATGTTATATAGAACCAATACTGTTGTACGGATGCGAGGCGTGGACAGTCAGCAAGCAAAGCCAGAGCAGGATCGAGGCAGCCGAGACGTGGTTTCTAAGAAGAATGTTGAGAGTTCCATGGACAGCAAAGAAAACAAACGAGACAGTCTTGATGGAGGCAGACACAAGTAGATCACTCATAAGGAAGATTAGGAAAAGACAGGCAAAATTTATAGGCCATTTTATGAGGAAGGGGGATTTGGAGCACCTGGTCACAACGGGAAAGCTGGAGGGAAAGAGAGCACCAGGTAGACCCAGGGAGAGAATGCTGGACGGACTTGCAGAGTGGCTGGGGATGAGGAGGGTGGGGGAGAAGCTAGGGGCAACGAGAGATAGAGATGGATGGAAGTCCATGATCGCCAACGCCATGCGGCAGGGCACCTGATAATGATGATGATGATGATGACCCCCACAATGGCACTATACTATACTACACCCCCACAATAGTATTATACTAGATATATAGCTTTCATTTCTAATCTTGTTCATCTTTACAAGCACTTATTGTCGTCCCATCCTGGCTTCTAATAATCAGAGACCACACAGTATCAAGCAGGGAAAAGGGAGGACGAACAGTTCAACTGACAGACTATCATCCACCATGCAGACACACTTCTTTCCTTAAAGATGGCCAGGAATCTAAGTTGACAATTTCTCGGCTCATAGACTGGCCCGAAAATGGGAAGGGTGAGAACCGTTTCCGCATTTTCGCAGTAGCCGGTAACCTCCCTTTTGCAAACACTCTTGCACACTTAAGTGTTTCCGTTCTTGATTGCTTTCTAAACAGAAAAAGGTCCAATCCTGGATGGGACCAAGTCAGTGTGATCATTGAGCGTCCTAGGAGAAGAGTGGCAGAATGGTTCAGACGTTCGCCTGCCAGTAACTATACTCGAGGTTCCAGGGTTCGTTTCCTGTTGAGGCCTTGACTTTTCTGCTCAGTTTGACCGGAAAATCGAATTGAACGTCCAGTCCTTTGGAAGGGGATGAAAACTGAATCGGAACCGTGTGCCTTCTGACCTGTGCACGTTAAAGATCTCACGGCAGTTGAAAATCGTGAAAAAAGAGCAAGGCTTTTGCCAGGCTGCTCTGGTATAAAACATTGGAGAAGTCGTTTGATTTCCCAGGTCCTTCTCCTTGAAGGCCAATGAGCCTTCTTGACTTTCTGAAGTCTTGGTTAAAAAAATTGGGTGGTGCTG
>JAPXFY010004662.1:0-5000 GCA_030674185.1 Monoplex corrugatus | reverse complement strand
CTAAATCTTTCCTACAAACCAACAGAACTAAACCATTCCTACAAACCAACAGAACTAAACAATTCCTACAAACCAACAGAACTAAACCATTCCTACAAACAACAGAACTAAATCTTTCCTACAAACCAACAGAACAAAATCATTCTACAAACCAACAGAACTAAACCATCCTACAAACCAACAGAACTAAACCATTCCTACAAACCAACAGAACTAAATCTTTCCTACAAACAACAGAACAAAATCATTCTACAAACCAACAGAACTAAACCATTCCTACAAACCAACAGAACTAAACCATTCCTACAAACCAACAGAACTAAACCATTCCTACAAACCAACAGAACTAAACCATTCCTACAAACCAACAGAACTAAATCTTTCCTACAAACCAACAGAACTAAACCATTCCTACAAACCAACAGAACAAAATCATTCCTACAAACCAACAGAACTAAACCATTCCTACAAACCAACAGAACTAAACCATTCTACAAACCAACAGAACTAAATCTTTCCTACAAACCAACAGAACTAAACCATTCCTACAAACCAACAGAACTAAATCTTTCCTACAAACCAACAGAACTAAACCATTCCTACAAACCAACAGAACTAAATCTTTCCTACAAACCAACAGAACTAAACCATTCCTACAAACCAACAGAACTAAATCATTCCTACAAACCAACAGAACTAAACCATTCCTACAAACCAACAGAACTAAATCTTTCCTACAAACCAACAGAACTAAACCTTTCCTACAAACCAACAGAACTAAATCTTTCCTACAAACCAACAGAACTAAACCATTCCTACAAATCAACAGAACTAAACCTTTCCTACAAACCAACAGAAATAAATCATTCCTACAAACAAACAGAACTAAACCTTTCCTACAAACCAACAGAAATAAATCATTCCTACAAACCAACAGAACTAAACCTTTCCTACAAACCAACAGAACTAAACCATTCCTACAAACCAACAGAAATAAATCATTCCTACAAATCAACAGAACTAAACAATTCCAACAAACCAACAGAACCAAACCACATCTACAAACCAACAGAACTAAACAATTCCAGCAAACCAACAGAACTAAACCACATCTACAAACCAACAGAACTAAACCATTCCTACAAACCAACAGAACTAAACAATTCCTACAAACCAACAGAACTAAACCATTCCTACAAACCAACAGAACTAAACCATTCCTACAAACCAACAGAACTAAACCATTCCTACAAACCAACAGAACTAAATCTTTCCTACAAACCAACAGAACTAAACCATTCCTACAAACCAACAGAACAAAATCATTCCTACAAACCAACAGAACTAAACCATTCCTACAAACCAACAGAACTAAACCATTCCTACAAACCAACAGAACTAAATCTTTCCTACAAACCAACAGAACTAAACCATTCCTACAAACCAACAGAACTAAATCTTTCCTACAAACCAACAGAACTAAACCATTCCTACAAACCAACAGAACTAAATCTTTCCTACAAACCAACAGAACTAAACCATTCCTACAAACCAACAGAACTAAATCATTCCTACAAACCAACAGAACTAAACCATTCCTACAAACCAACAGAACTAAATCTTTCCTACAAACCAACAGAACTAAACCTTTCCTACAAACCAACAGAACTAAATCTTTCCTACAAACCAACAGAACTAAACCATTCCTACAAATCAACAGAACTAAACCTTTCCTACAAACTAACAGAAATAAATCATTCCTACAAACAAACAGAACTAAACCTTTCCTACAAACCAACAGAAATAAATCATTCCTACAAACCAACAGAACTAAACCTTTCCTACAAACCAACAGAACTAAACCATTCCTACAAACCAACAGAAATAAATCATTCCTACAAATCAACAGAACTAAACAATTCCAACAAACCAACAGAACCAAACCACATCTACAAACCAACAGAACTAAACAATTCCAGCAAACCAACAGAACTAAACCACATCTACAAACCAACAGAACTAAACCATTCCTACAAACCAACAGAACTAAACCATTCCTACAAACGAACAGAACTAAACCATTCCTACAAACCAACAGAACTAAATCATTCCTACAAACCAACAGAACTAAATCATTCCTACAAACCAACAGAACTAAACCATTCCTACAAACCAACAGAACTAAATCATTCCTACAAACCAACAGAACCAAACCATTTCTACAAACCAACAGAACTAAATCATTTCTACAAACCAACATAACTAAACCATCCCTACAAACCAACAGAACTAAACCACAGCTACAAACCAACAGAACTAAACCACATCTACAAACCAACAGAACTAAACCATACCTACAAACCAACAGAACTAAACCACATCTACAAATCAACAGAACTAAACCATTCCTACGAACCAACAGAATTACACCATTACTACAAACCAACAGAACCAAACCACATCTACAAACCAACAGAACTAAACCATTCCTACAAACCAACAGAACTAAACCACATCTACAAACCAACAGAATTAAAATATTCCTACAAACCAACAGAACTAAACCATTCCTACAAACCAACAGAACTAAACCATTCCTACAAACCAACAGAACTAAACCATTCCTACAAACCAACAGAACTAAACCATTCCTACAAACCAACAGAACTAAACCATTCCTACAAACCAACAGAACTAAAATATTCCTACAAACCAACAGAATTACACCGTTACTACATACCAACAGAACTAAACTATTCCTACAAACCAACAGAATTACACCATTCCTACAAACCAACGCAACAGAATCACACCATTCCTACAAACCAAGACAACTAAACCACGTCAAAAAACCAACAGAACTAAACTATTCCTACAAACCAACAGAATTACACCATTCCTACAAACCAACGCAACAGAATTACACCATTCCTACAAACCAAGACAACTAAACCACGTCAAAAAACCAACAGAACTAAACCAATCTTACAAACTGTAGAAATAAACCATGCCTCCAATCTATAGAAATAACCCGCATATACAAACTATTGAAGTTAACTACACCTACAAACCAATGAAAGAAACTATCATACAAGAAGAATTGAACCACACCAACAATCCGAAGAAATAAACATGTATCTACAAACTGCAGAAATAAATAACATATCTGCAAACCATAGAAATAGGGCACATCTACATAAACCGCACTTAGAAGCCAAAAACATAAACGTTGCCTATAAACACAACAACAGGGAACAACAAGCAAACGAAAATAAAAATAAAATCAGAAGTGATGAAAAATGGAAATGTACTCAACGGAAATGGAATTAAAAAAAACAAAACAAAACAAAAAACGGAGAAATGGAGAAAAACCAGCCAATAGGCATTTTATCCCCAACAAAACCACGACAACCACATATTCATGTAAGCAAATAAACATACTTTCTCTCTCTCTCTCTCTCTCTCTCTCTCTCTCTTTCTGTGTTTCTCTCCTCTCCCTCTCTCTCTTTCTCTCTCTATCACTTTCTCTCTCTCTTTCTCTCTGTCTATCGCTCTGTCTCTCTCTCTTTCTCTCTCTGTCTATCGCTCTCTGTCTCTCTGTGTTTCTCTCTGTCTTTCTCTGTCTCTCTCTGTCTCTCTCTCTGTCTCTCTCTCTCTTCTTTTCTCTTCACTTCCCTTCTCTTCTCTTCTCTTCTCTCTCTCTTCTTTTATCTTCACTTCCCTTCTCTTCTCTTCTCTTCCCTTCTATTCTCTTCTCTCTCTCCTTGTCTCTCTGTCTCTGTCTCTCTCTGTGTCTCTCTGTCTGTCTGTCTGTCTGTCTGTCTATCTCTGTCTCTCTCTTTCTCCTTTTCAGTTTTCTTCTCTTTTCTTCTCTTTTCTCTCTCTTCTCTTCTTTTCCCTTGTCTTCTCTTCTCTCTCTCTCTCTCTCTCTCTCTCTCTCTCTCTCTCTCTCTCTGTCTTTCTCCTCTTCAGTTTTCTTCTCTTCTCTTCCCTTCTCTTCTCTTCGCTCTCTCTCTCTCTCTCTCTCTCTCTCTCTCTCTCTCTCTCTCTTCTGTTCTCTGTTCTTCTCTTCCCTTCTCTCCCATTCTCTCTCTCTCTCTCTGTGTCCCTGTCTCTCTGTCTCTCTCTGTCTCTCTCTGTCTGTCTCTCTCTTTCTCTCTCTTTATCTCTCTTCTCTCTGTTTGTTTCATTCTTTTCTGTGTTCTTTTCCCTTTTTTCATTCCTTCCGTTCTTTTTTTCCATAAATGTCTTTCTAAGGCACAAAAGATAAATTGCATTTTGGTTTTATTTTTGTTTGTTCGCTTATATTTGTTCTTTGGTGTGTTTTTGCACGGCTGTACGGATAAAAGCCATCGATGTGTATCCGTGTGAAAACACCCTTAGCAATGAAATTATTAAAATATCCAAAGATCTCGATGGACCCTTTTAACACCCCCCCCCTCTCTCTCTCTTTGTCTAAAGCACACTCACTCACACACACACACATACACACACACACACACACACACACACACACACACACACACACACACACACACACACACACACACACACACACACACACACACACACAACATAATCCCCCGCTAGAGAAACAGCGAAGCTGAATTAACAACGAATGTATAAATAAAAGAAAAAAAACCCCGAAAACAAGCAAACGAACAAACAACAACAACAACAGCAAAAAATCGAGGAAGAAAAATAAACAAAGACAATTGCTTCCATCAGTAAAATCAACCTTAGGAATTGGGGGGGGGGGGGGGGGGGAATTTCATTCCCTCAACAGACTCTACACAAGAGCACCGGCATCCGTGCATTACGGACGGAAATGAAAAACGGTGAGAAGGTAAACAACATTAAGGATGAGGAGAGAAAAACATGGCCAAGACATACTGTGATCATCATCATCATATGCCCTGCCGCATGGGTGTTGGCGATCATCATGGCCCTTCATATCAATATTTTCTCTGTTGCTGCAAGTATTTCTCCCACCCTGTCTG
>JAPXFY010004661.1:12500-17275 GCA_030674185.1 Monoplex corrugatus | reverse complement strand
AACCCTTTGACTCCTTCACCCTATCCACCACCTTCCTGATGGAACAAAACAAAATCTTAACCCTTTGACTCCTTCACCCTATCCACCAGCTTCCTGATGGAACAAAGCAAAAACTTAACAGTTTGATTTCCTCTTCCTATCCATCAACTTCGTACAGGAACAAAGCAATAAATTAACCGCATGGTTCCCTCACCCTATCCACCAGCTTCCTGGTTGGCTCCCTCACCCTTTCCAACAGCTTCCTGCAGGAAGCTGGTGGATTGGGTGAAGAAGTCAAACGTTTAAATTTTTGCAGTTGGTGGATAGGGTGTGGGAGGCAAAAGGTTAAACGTATTTCTCAAGTTTCACACATCACACATTTTACATGTAGTATTTTCCACGTAAAGTTAAGCATATTTGTAATATCATCCAACTTTGATGTTAACCTGAAAATAAACGATGTATGATGTTAGTGTATGAATGTGTGTGTGTGTGTGTGTGTGTGTGTGTGTGTGTGTGTGTGTGTGTGTGTGTGTGTGTGTGTGTGTCTGTGTGTGTGTGTGTGTGTGTCTCTGTGTGTGTGTGTGTGTGTGTGTGAGTGTGTGTGAGTGTGTGTGTGTTTGAGTGTGTGTGTGTGTGTGTGTATGTATGTGTATATATGTGTGTATATATGTATGCGTCTATGTGTGCATGCGTGTGCATGTGTGTGTTATGCGTGTGTATGTGTGTGTGTATGTGTATATAAGCGTGTGTGTATGCGTGCGTGTGTGTGTGTGTGTGAGTGTGTGTGAATGTGGCGGTTGAGTTTGAGTGTGTTTGAGTGAGTGTGTGAGCGTTTGTTAGTGTAAGTACGTGAATGTGTATGTATAATGACTATATGTGTGTGTGAGAGAGAGAAAGAGAGAGAGAGAGAGAGAGAGAGAGAGAGAGAGAGTGTGTGTGTGTGTGAATGTGTGTGAGTGTGGCGGTTGTGTTTGAGTGAGTGTGTGAGTGTCTGTTAGTGTAAGCGCGTGTGAGAGTGTGTATGTGTAATGAATGTATGTGTGTGAGTGTGTGTGTGTGAGTGTGTGTGCGAGAGTGTGTGTGTGCGAGTGTGAGTATGTGTTTACGTGTGTGTGTGCATGTGTGTGTATGTGTAATGAATGTATGTGTGAGTGTGTGTGTTTTCGACCAAATCTGCAGAAACATACCATAAACAGACCAAAATAGAACGACAACTCGTGTTTGAAAATGATACACAGAACAGGACAGGCACATGTCAACTTTTCAGCCAACGGGTTCTCGTCACAAATGTGACCCGTTTTAACAAAATGAGTCCTAAGGTGAAAGTAACAGATTTTAGGATATTGTGATTTTCAAAATGTCCAGATTATTAACTTTCTTTTCATATGAAATTTATTATTCTACTCCTAAAAATAAGGACGTTATGGGTGTTTGAAGTGTGTAACATAGCAAACGGCCATTTTGAGAAAATCACGTTTTTCACCAATTCAGTGAAGTTTTACCTTAGCAACAGGTATTTCTACTTCACCAATCTTTGTACCATGGTAAAACATATCATGCCACAATAGCACATAAAAATTGGTGTGAAAATCTACTGTAATTGTCTTGTTATTTAAGTTTATATATCCCTTTTTCTGACACAAAAAGCATGCCGTTATCTGGTTAAAACGCATTTTAAATACATTTTCCGATTGAATTATAACGTGCTGAGTGTATGTACATGTAATTTAAAGATTAAATATTCCATTTTTGACGAAAAGTAAAAATTGACAAAATCGACCCATCACACCTTTTCCGGCCCTCTACGCTTTTCGCTGCCTGCGAGTTCGGACTCATTTCGTGAAAACGGGTCACATATACACAAAAGACAACGAAGAACAGAGACACTAAACTCGGCCTCAAAAAGCCAGCAAAGATTTTCCTGATGTTTCCACGAGCAGAGGAAAATGTGCAGACCAGCCTAACCTGAACTCTGGGTCTTTTCTGAGATCATCAATATTGTGATCGGCTGCACGCCACTGGGCAAAACTGAGTGGCGCCCCTTGACGGCACAGGTCGATAGTGGGCATCAGCAGCTGACGCCAGGGGGCGTTGCCGTAACGTTGATGTAACGTCCAGAGTCCCTTCAGCTGTCCAGGTACCGCCACCGCCATGCCCCCTGGGAACGGTAAGAAAGCGACAGTGTTATGTAGGAACCAGAAAAAAAAAAACACGAAAAAAGAATAAGAACACGTATTTGATACAAGACAAGACAGGCACAAATATTCCTTTTCTCACACTGGACAGAGCAGCAGGGAAGTTTCAGTCTTTTTCTCCTAATTTTTGTATCTGGTGTTTGTTTGTTTGTGATCTTACTCTTGACAAAGGCCTGTTGGCCTAAAAATTTGCGCCTGTCTTGTCTTGTATTAAATACAAGTTCTTAGTCCATTTTCGTGTTTTTTTTCTGGTTCCTGTTTGATTGAACGTGGGCAGTCACACTTGTTTTGGATTTAATGTTATATAGGTTACACACGGGTCAAGCATTCTACACTCACTCATACCTTTTGAGTAAAGGAGAAGAGTGGCAGAATGGTTCAGAAGTTCCACTGTTCGCGCCCCGTTGAGGTCTCGACTTTTTCTCCTCAATTTGACCAGAAATCGAACTGAACGTCTGGTCCTTCGGAAGGGGACTAAAAACGAGTCGGACCCGTGTGCCTTCTGGCTGCGCATGCTAAAGATCCCACACGGCAATTGAAAATCGTGAAAGCAGAGCATTGCCCGGCTGCCTTAGTAAAAAAACGTTGGAGAGATAGATTGATTTCCCAGGTCCAACCCCTTGAAGACAGAGATAGATTGATTTCCCAGGTCCAACCCCTTGAAGACAGAGATAGATTGATTTCCCAGGTCCAACCCCTTGAAGACAGAGATAGATTGATTTCCCAGGTCCAACCCCTTGAAGACAGAGATAGATTGATTTCCCAGGTCCAACCCCTTGAAGACAGAGATAGATTGATTTCCCAGGTCCAACCCCTTGAAGACAGAGATAGATTGATTTCCCAGGTCCAACCCCTTGAAGACAGAGATAGATTGATTTCCCAGGTCCAACCCCTTGAAGACAGAGATAGATTGATTTCCCAGGTCCAACCCCTTGAAGACAGAGATAGATTGATTTCCCAGGTCCAACCCCTTGAAGACAGAGATAGATTGATTTCCCAGGTCCAGCCCCTTGAAGACAGAGATAGATTGATTTCCCAGGTCCAGCCCCTTGAAGACAGAGATAGATTGATTTCCCAGGTCCAACCCCTTGAAGACAGAGATAGATTGATTTCCCAGGTCCAACCCCTTGAAGACAGAGATAGATTGATTTCCCAGGTCCAACCCCTTGAAGACAGAGATAGATTGATTTCCCAGGTCCAACCCCTTGAAGACAGAGATAGATTGATTTCCCAGGTCCAACCCCTTGAAGACAGAGATAGATTGATTTCCCAGGTCCAACCCCTTGAAGACAGAGATAGATTGATTTCCCAGGTCCAACCCCTTGAAGACAGAGATAGATTGATTTCCCAGGTCCAACCCCTTGAAGACAGAGATAGATTGATTTCCCAGGTCCAACCCCTTGAAGACAGAGATAGATTGATTTCCCAGGTCCAACCCCTTGAAGACAGAGATAGATTGATTTCCCAGGTCCAACCCCTTGAAGACAGAGATAGATTGATTTCCCAGGTCCAACCCCTTGAAGACAGAGATAGATTGATTTCCCAGGTCCAACCCCTTGAAGACAGAGATAGATTGATTTCCCAGGTCCAACCCCTTGAAGACAGAGATAGATTGATTTCCCAGGTCCAGCCCCTTGAAGACAGAGATAGATTGATTTCCCAGGTCCAGCCCCTTGAAGACAGAGATAGATTGATTTCCCAGGTCCAACCCCTTGAAGACAGAGATAGATTGATTTCCCAGGTCCAACCCCTTGAAGACAGAGATAGATTGATTTCCCAGGTCCAACCCCTTGAAGACAGAGATAGATTGATTTCCCAGGTCCAACCCCTTGAAGACAGAGATAGATTGATTTCCCAGGTCCAACCCCTTGAAGACAGAGATAGATTGATTTCCCAGGTCCAACCCCTTGAAGACAGAGATAGATTGATTTCCCAGGTCCAACCCCTTGAAGACCAATTGGCCTTCTTGCCTTTCTGAAGTCTTGGTTTAAAATACCCAACCGCCTCCTATGCAGAGTTGAGCGTGTTATGGACTCATTGGGAAGACTGGGACCACACAGTCAATTCTCATTCATTTCATGGACTTGTCATTGAGGGTGTAGCTCAAATCTTCTGGCCAACACCACAAGTGTCTGTATCTGTCTGGTTGACGCCAAGATTTTGTTGAAGATGATGATGTACGGAGATGTGGATGATAATCATGATGTTATGGGGTTTCAGTCCGGATTGAAACTGCGTGACATTTGCTGTACTCTATGCTTCCTGTCATGATATATCTTGGCGTCAATCAGGCCCGAAACATACAGATACCTGCTGTGTTAGCCAGGACATTTGAGCAACACCCACCAATGAAAAATTCGCTAAGTGATTGAAAAAGCACTTTGTAGTCCAAGGTTTTGCAACGAGTCCATAGCAAACACAGGTCTATAGGAGTCAGTGGTGGGTGGTGATGGAATAAATCCACATGGATTTTGATGGGACTGACGGGATCCGAACCCACAAGCTATCGGTCAATAGTCCGTTATACTGATCACTGTATAGTGGTGACTGATCATCTGGTTTATTTATTGTTGTTCTTGATGATAATGATGACCATGA
>JAPXFY010004661.1:7500-10000 GCA_030674185.1 Monoplex corrugatus | reverse complement strand
GCCAGCACTCTGGGCGTTCATCACTCCCCCGCATATCACCGTTGCCACGGCAACGTCCACCGCATTTCCGCAGTGCTGGGCCATCACCTCCCTGCACACAAAGAGCCAGGGTTCCAATCCACTGGTATGAAAATAAATACAACACCATAGTTACTACCATTACTAGTGTTTATCAAGTCCCGCCCACTGTCCATAGGCATAATAGGATTATAGGGAGTTTGTAGGTTGTTCAAGAGGGATTCATCACGGTCAGACAATTTCATATGCGCTCCATCCAAATCTGGCAGCCATTATTGCGCAATTTTTTCGGCCAACTGGCCTTTGTCAAGCGTAAGAACACAAACAAACGAACACCAGATACGAAAATTAGGAGAAAAAGACTGAAACTTCCCTGCTGCTTTGTCCAGTTTAGTCCTTTTTCTCACGCTGGACAGAGCAGCAGGGAAGTTTTAGTTTTTTACTCCTAATTTTTGTATTTGGTGTTTGTTTGTTTGTGATCTTACGCTTGACAAAGGCCAGTTGGCCGAAAATTTGTGCCTGTCTTGTCTTGTTGTATTAAATACGCGTTCTTATTCTTTTTTCATGTTTTTTTTTCTGGTTCCCATTTGCTTGAACGCGGGCAGTCACACTTGTTTTGGACTTGATTCCATGGCTCTATCAGAAGAATCAATCAACCTGCTTAGAAATACGGGGGTGGGGTGTGTGTGTGTGTGTGCAAAAGTAGGTATACAGTTATGAAAAAAGAAAACACGCACAATACTCATTGCATTTATTATACAAACAAATGAATATTGCATATACATGTAATAACAAACACAGCCTTAATCCCTCAGATACTCAAACTGCTTGCCGTCCGTCGGTATTCACACACTCTAGAGCTCTAATCGAGAGCGGACACTCATGCACACTGTAGCACAAAGATCTTTATCAGCATCATTTTCTTGACATGCCCGCAAGATGAACTGAATCATGTCATTAACAGTGCGCGGCGCTTGCGTGCGAAAACCCTGTCCTTTACATATCCCCCCCCCCCCAAAAAAAAGTCCATCTGTCTTCCAGTATTGTTTTAAAATCCATTTGCGCTCCTCGTCTGTCAAATTACCAGCCATGGTTAAATTAAATTGCCACTTAGATCTAAATTAAATTGCCGCTTTACCTGCAAACAATAAAAAAAATTAAAAGTTAGGATAAAAGTACGTGCATATTATTAGTTACGATAAAATATAATTAATGATACTGAAAATATCGAAAATAAGGCCAACTAACTAAAATAATGTGCTAATAATCTTAATGAATTAAGCATTATAGTAATGATGTGATACTTACTGTATACCTACTTTTGCACCCCCCTGTATATAGATGAACCAGGGGATACAAACTTGGAAAAGAAAATTAAACATATATCATTACGTTCACGTGAATAATCTAAAGACATGTTTGTCCAATCGCAAAAAGAGGTCAGGCACGATGCTCCGGTCACAGTCTATTCTGCTTTCCAGCAAGGTCTGAAGAGTTTTTTCCCTTGTTATTTATAGACCTCAGTTGCATGCAGGAACATGGAGCATCTTTGCTTTTTATCTTTCCGCACCCCCATCCCCCCACCCCACCCCCTTTTTTTTTCAATGCTGCGATGTCCTTCTTCACTGGTGTTTTTTTCCCTCTCTTCTTTTCCTTTTGTTCACTGTTTTCCTTCTATTTTTACTGGCATTTCAGCAGACTACATTTGTTATACACACATTTGAACAAGATCAGTCGTATAATATAGATTACAGTCTGTGAAATGGACAATTCTGATATTTCCTAAATCTCTCTCTCTCTCTCTCCCTGTGTGTGTGTGTGTGTGTGTGTGTGTGTGTGTGTGTGTGTGTGTGTGTTATATGTGTGGATAGATTGAAGAAATCAAAGCCTTAAGTTTTTGCAGCCGGTGGATAGGTTGCAGGAGTCAAAGGGTTAAACAACGACTGACTCAAAAACTCACGTGCCAATCCTGGAACAGATCTCGTTGTCGGTGGCTACGGCCGCGAAGCGATACAGTCCATGGCCAGACTTGTACATTAGTCCTTTGTCCCCGTCCTTCTGGCCCTCTCCCTCTCCCCCTTCCTGTCCGCCATTTTCTTGCACGTGATCGCTGACACCTGACCTGGCCCTCAGACCAATGGCAAGGCCGATGGCCAGTCCTATGGCGATGATGACCGCACCCGCTAGGATGGCCAAGATGATGCCTCGCCTGTTGGTGCTGTGGACAAATGACATTAATTGTTGTGTGTGTGTAATGTTATACTGGCATTGGGGAATGATATCGTACTGAATTGAATTGTATTGTATTGCGTTGTGTTGTGTTGTATGGCATTGTGTTGTATGGGGTTGTGTTGTGTTGTAATGTATGTTTTGTATTGCATCATATTGCGCTGTGTTGTATTGTTTTGTGTTGTATTCTATTGTGTTGTGTTGTATTGTATTGCGTTGTATCGTATCGCATTGTGTTGTATTCTGTTGTGTT